>MU150251.1:17195-284467 GCA_015584075.1 Collybia nuda
TCCGGATTTAACAAGAACTAGTTGATCAAAATAAACTCATCCATGATACGGAGGCAGGGAGATATGTAGGGATAGGGCGAAGAAATGGTAACCTTTCCTTCATTCAACATATTTTGATATTTTTCGGTGCAAAGTTGGTTTAATAGATTTCAACCAACTTCTAAAAGATTATTGTTCCACCTCTTGCAAAAAAAAGCATTGGGGGTGTTGTTGCCAGTACCATACCTCAGATCGTACAACCTAATAGGGCCCCATTTTAGTAATAGAGTACATTAGGTGTTTATAATGGATGTGCTGTCAAGTGGAGATAGTTTTATGACTCGAGTTGTTGGGGCACATGGTCAACTCAGAGGTTGGGCTTGGAGTTAACCAAGGTCAACCGGTACTAAAGGGGAGAAAGCTCCCCAATCAATATGGCCTGCTTATATGCTGGTAAAACTGTTTACCCCAGATTTAGGAATTGAGTTCATAATTCACTTCTCCGTGTCATGTGAAACATCATTTTTGATCTATGCCAGGCCAAACCAAATTGACTTTGGTGAGGCCAGCCCATCGACACGATGTAAGCAAGGCCCAACCTGAAGTGCATATTAAGGGTTTCTGTTCCTCTTCGGCAGTAAACTTCGTACATTGTGCTCCCTCTTTCTACAACACTTTTACACTTCAGTTCTCGCTATCCATTCTAGCAAAAATGAAATTTGGAACAACTGTTGGGAAGGCGAAGAGATGGGATAAAGAAATTAGACATGTTGACCCAGTTCTGCAAGATGCCCAGCCAACTGATATCATAATACCATGAGTCTCACCTGCCGACTTCCGTAACCTGCTCTCTAATTCAGTCTAGTATAATGGGACCAACAGGTGTTGGAAAAAGCACCGTAAGTTCTGCATATGTTTGTGTTCTAATTATTGCACGATCCGTTCAAATAGTTTGTTAACGCCCTTTACGGCTCTGGCGTTGCTGAGGTTGGTCACCAGTTACAATCCCACACATCTGCAGTCCGACCCTTTACAATTTCAATCTCCCATGGCGCTTTCAAAGGACATCGTTTGATCATTGTTGATACCCCTGGATTTGATGATATGTACCTCGATGATTCCGAGATCTTGGGGCGCATCACTTCATGGCTTGCAATGTCGTAAGTAAAGTTTACTAGTAAAATATCATAGTATCAGTCAATCAGTATGGCAGGTACAATAGCAAGATGAAACTTGCTGGAGTCATTTACCTTCACGATATATCCCAATGCCGTTTTCTTGGAACAGTTTCTAAAAATCTTCATATATTTTGCAAACTCTGTGGGGATGATGCTCTCCCTTCTGTCATCCTCAGGACTACAAAATGGGGACAGGTGGATCATGAGACTGAAAAAAGACGTGAAGAGGAGCTGAGAGGCAAGTGTTGGAAAGATTTCCTCGAAAATTCTGCCACCATGCACAGGTTCCTAGATGACCATGAATCTGCGTGGAACATGGTCAACTGTCTCCTCCAGAAAATTCTGGTGGTTGACTCCTTGCATATTCAGCAAGAATTAGTTGATCTGGGAAAGCTCATTCCAGACACTGATGCAGGGAAATTATTGAGATATAAACTTGAAGAAGTGCTCAAACTGATTCAGAACACTAAAACGTCATTACAAGAGGACAGTGTTGGTGGGAGCATTGAAGAACACAAAAACAGTCAAGAGGAACTGCAAAAAATTCTAAAATCCCTCCAGTACCTAAAACCCACTCTTTTACGGCGCATCTCAATCTTCTTGGGAATTGCTGTAAGTATAGCTTCTACCTATGGCTGATGCTAATGCTTAAACTCCTCTCTATCCATTTCTAGTGATTCCATGGATATATCAGCCACGTTAATATGGATGTTTGTTGTTATAAAATAAAAGAACTTGAGGCCTGTGCACTGATAAAATGGGATTTGTTGAGAGGGGACTCCTGACAGACGGACCGCCCATGACCCGAGACTTTGCCTTGTGATTACTCCTTTTGCTTACGTTGTCTTTTCAACAGAACCCTCTCTATTCCTTACGTAATGGAGTCAGGATACTGCTTAGTCATTTGCTTACATATGGACTCGCTTGCATACGGACATTGAAATTTGAACCCCGCGTCTACATGTTTTATCTTCAGTCTGGGTGGGCCTATCATGCTGAATGCAGCTGTATATGGGGAGCTTGCTCCCAACAACCGATGTGTGTAGTGCGTTCCCAGTTTCTCACGGATTCACTGACAACTGAACTAGTGTTCACCTCAAGCAAAACATGAGGTACAGAGGTATTACTCACCTTGTACGGGACACACCCCGATCAATACATATGGTTCCTTCATGGTAGCAACGTGGTCAGGTCCTCCCATGTGTTAGGATATTTTTGAACGGCCCATTTCTGCAACCTTATTGTAAGCTTGGACCTTCGTATTCCAATTGACACCTGCCTCTACCCTCATCTATCCAAAGTCTGGATAGCAAACTATAATGTTAACGACCACGCTCCAAAAAACGAAAGAGTCATTAGACCCAATTTTCCAGGATGCATGCTCAACTGACCTTGTTATTCCGTACGCACATTCCACATAACCCTATTATTACTCAATCTCTGAATTCAGTTCAGGGTTATGGGTCCTCCGGGTGTTGGGAAAAGTACTGTGAGCCACTTGATGTACTCCATTGTCAAAGTTACCAAGATTTCTTTCTGTGATAAAGTTTATTAACTCCTTGTGTGGACGCGATGTGGTGGAAGTTGGTTATGGGTTGAAAACTTGCACGCAAAGGTTGAAGGCAGTGACTCTCAAGGCCACCAAGGGACCCTTTAAAAATCATTGCTTGGTCATAGTGGATACACCGCCGTTCAACAGCACTGCCACATCTGACCTGGAGATTTTGCGCTGCGTCGCTGACTGTTTGGCGTCATTGTAAGTCTTAATAATGGAACTACACCATTTTGCCGTTATAGCTATCGATTCAGTCACAGAAAACACATGAAACTCGCTGGTATGATCTACCTTTACGAAATCTCCCAAGAGCATATGACTCTGGGGAATTGTCAAGATCGTGAATTGTTCCAAAAAATATGTGGCAACGAAGCTCTTGTGATGGTTGTGGTTGGAGCGACAAAGTGGGAACAGTTGGATGGTCAGGCCGCGCAAAAATGCATAGACAGATTAAAAGGCATTTTTTGGGATGATCTTTCTAGGGAAGAGCCCCAAATATGCCGAGTCCGAAACACACATGATGGCGCTTGGGACATTGTCAATCGATTAGCCCAGGGGAAGAAAAGCCGCACGACCCTCCAGATTCAACGAGAACTGGTTGATCAAAATAAACTCATCCGTGATACAGAGGCGGGGAGATATGTAAAGATATGGGGAAGAAATAGTAACCGAGCTTCCCTCGCTCAACACATTTTGATATTCTTCGGGGCGAAGTCAGTTTGATAGATTTCAATTAACTTTCAATTGATTGCTGTTCCAGTTAGTTCTTGTAAAAAAAGTATTAAGAATGTTGATGCCAGTAACGTACCCCAGATCGTACAACTTAATAGAGCTTCATTTCGGTAATCAGGCATAGTGGGTTGTTAATAATGGGGAACACCGTCAAATCCTTGGGTCACATGATAATAAGTTGTGAGGTGGACTTGGATCTATTTCCGTGAGATTATCTACTAACAAGGTCAAAACCCCCATAGCCAGACACCACAAGAGGTGGCAGATTGGCTGATGATGGACATATTTGATGGCAGGGCATCCCCCCCCCCCCAAAAAGGGAAATTGTTGTGGTTTGTGTTCGCAAACGGCAGGGCGGCAAGGGAAGCCTGGCAGCTCACGGCATGGCCTGAACCGAGCAAGCGAAATTTTCGCATCCGACGACGCGTCGTTATCAATCTATCTACAACGTGTTCCCTCAACTCTGAGCTTCTGGACGCGCGAGCCCCGACATAACACTCTTACAATGGGACCTTAACACTGTAAATAGTGTACCACATTCCACCTCTCACTCCTCTGTTCATACATTGTCATTTGTATCCTATAACACAAGAAGTACATATGGGTGTAAATGAGCGCAACGACTTCTCCAACATCATATCAATCTCTGGTGAGGAAGAAACTAGGCTCGGGATACCAGACAAGAATCAAGGGCATTCTATTACCACAGCACATGCCTATGATGCTTGTCGACTTGGGTTGCACTGTCTCCCACAAGTCCATGACTCTCATGGTGACTCACCTCGGAGACCTCAACGTGCAGTATCACATCCACACTCTTCCTGTCTATCTACCATGTTACCAAATATTTAGGTTAATACTATAGGAATGCGCAATAGTGCCATGGTACAGCAATTTTTGATTCCAACCCTTAATTTCTTTGTTTCATTATCCTCTATATAGTATATATGTTTTATTTGCATCCTAGTACACTTGCAAGATTTTCACTGCGCTTGAGTGACATATTCGGTGCAACATACATGTGAAGATGCCGTGGTTGCCGGGCTCATGCCGATGGTAGGTGGATTGATCTGTTGATGGCTGCCGGTCTCCTGCCGTTCTTCGGGAATCACCGCTATCCAAACTGGGAACCAGATCCAAGTCCATGATCGGTCGATCTGCCACCTCTTGAGACACCATCAGTCCGATGCCTTCACATTTGATACACTGTCCGCAGTCCCAACTCATGTTTCTACAAATTCCACTCGTTTTGCACCCATATCGTTTTAGGTCGCCATCTCCGTCCAACTGATTTCGAAACCCGTCGAAACATACATGGTTATGGGAAATGTCAACACAAAGGGTGATCATCCAATTCCATTCGATGGAAGACCAACCGACGTTATCATTGCGTGCGTTTTCGCGTTATCGATATCGATCAAGCTGAGTAAACTCATCCCAAATTTCACTTAGTGTCCTGGGTCCAGCAGGTGTTGGGAAAGTACCGTAAGTGTTACTTCGTCCCATTGTCTCTGTCCATGTTGTATTGCTTTACCTAGTTCACCAATGCGCTATGCGAATCTCACACGACCGAGCGTGCGAAAGTCGGCCACTGCTTGGATCCATGTACGGTCAAACTTCAGCCTGTTATTATTTCACCATCGTTCGGTGGTGGAAAAGGCCGCCGTTGGGTGATAGTTGATACTCCCGGATTTGAAGATACATATGTCGATGAGCCAAAGGCGTTGAAGCTTATCTCGGACTGGCTCGCAATGTCGTATGCCTCTAACATTTGACTCGCAATGGTACCAACTCAAATTTTACAAAGTTACAAGCAAGTCTCGAGCATGAAACTTGCTGGGATGATTTATCTCCATGACATCTCACAAAATCGCAACCCTGGGACAATCCATACCAACTCTGATATTTTTCACAAGCTTCTATGTGGCTATGATGCTCCCTCAGTAATCGTCCCATGTACAACAAAGTGGGGGAATATCGAAGTCCAAATTGGTAGTGTGCGCGAGGGGGAACTTGCAAAGGCATTCTGGGAAAAGATGACACCGTCTCGCCGATTTCACAATGACCCTGAATCTACTTGGGAATTTGCCACTTACCTTCTTGAGAGGAAGATGAAAGCTGCCGTACGTCGTATCGAAAATCTAAATGCGGACTTCCCTCTGCTGCCATATGTATCACCTAATAAACAGACGGACTCTCTGTACGCAACTGATCTTGTCGTTCTGTGCGTCTAACCCACAGATCCCTGCCCATTGCTGACTACGAAATATATTCCAGAATTATGGGCCCTGTGGGTGTCGGGAAAAGCATCGTAGGTGTCATGTTGCATCTGAGTATTTTTTTTTCAGCTGATGGGTTTATCGGGATCACAGTTTATTAATACTCTATGCAAAAGCGGTATGGTGGTAACTGACCGTGGTCTGGGGGCATGCACACGAGTACCAAGACCTGTGATAGTTGACTCTACTTGTACCTGTGGCCTTTGCAAAGGCCGCCGGCTCGTCACTCATTCAATGATAGTAAACAGGATGATACAAGGTCTTGTCGCATATGTCTTCTTTCGTCAGGTCCTAGTAAGTTTACCTTCATGCCGAGGGTGCTGCATAGCACTAACTCCTAAAGTTATGAATGCCATATGCGACTTGGTGGTGTTATCTATCTTTCCGAGAGCCTTTCCGATGATCGTCACAGGGGAGGTACAGGATTCTAGGTCATTACCAATGGCAACTTTGCAGTCGGGAATGGCGTATTTTATATACCTGAAGGCCCCATCACGCTACGTGTGTCAAGTTAGAAAAGTACGCCCCAGTCATAGAAAATCTAAGACTCACGCGATAAGGATGTCACTTTTTGTTATCGCCCAACTACTGTCGCTGGGTAATAATGTCAATGATGATGTAAGTTTGGGTATGGATGTGAACCCTGCTTGGTGGTCTACTTGCTGTATATCGTCAAGGGGTAGTTCTGACGATTCTCCGGAGGAGAGTGGACCTGCTTCAGCATTCGGAGCATATGTTGAGATGTACAACTCGGAGCTTCCTGAATAGCTTTGAGAAGTGACCCTAGATGCCTGACAACATATGATGCCGTAGGGCGTGATATAGGATCGGCCCGTATAAACGCTATGGCTGCGCACCAACGGGACACGATCTGCGCCAGGGGTTTTACGCAAATACTCAATGATATTTCCGTGTTCTGCCCACGGTGGAACTAGGCACAAGGCAGAGCGTGGGCCTTGAACCCATGTATACAAACCATAGAATGTCAAGACATTTGGGTGGCTTATTTGTTTCCACAAAACTGCTTCATGCGTGCGCTTCTGAAAATAAACATGAGTAATGTTTAATACATACCACCGGAATCACTTGCCTTGGCGCTCGAATCCAAGCAGCGAATTACCTTGACTGCTACAGCTTCCTCATTCATTTTTCCTATCCATACATCCCCGAAACTACCTCCAGCTACTGAATAATCGCCTTGTCGTTTCACACCTTGAAGAACAAGAGACTGAGGGTAGAGACTTGACCGCTTTGACAGTACCAACATAGTTGTTAGTATCCTCGGGCGGATGGGGGCAAGATGTGCTAGATCGAGGAGCTAGGCGATGTTAAGATCACCCTATCAAAAGTCTGGCATAGTTAGTAATTCACCTCTTGGAAAAGATTGAGGAGGGCCTGGGCCTGTTCGTTTCTCTGCGCTACCAATCGTCTCCGGGATTCATTATGGGTCAGCATCATCAGAAGTTGTGCCGCAATGAAGTCGATATCAGTTCGGACAATGTTCGTGATCTGACTTTTGCGGGGAAGGTCTTCCTATTTATTCATAGATGAGTTAACCAATGTGAAATACCCTTTAGGACTTAAACATACCCCTGTACACTGGCTCACAATATTCAGAAGCGCCTCTTTAATAGATTTTTCTGATATATCAATTGGCTAAGGCGGTCCATTGATATCCAACTTGATATGTTCTCCCTTAGAGTTGTGAGTGAGCTTAACCAGATAAGTGTGCGCACAGCAATATAGGTCTTATATATCTAAAGTAATACTACCTGCGGTCCCCAATCTGAAGTGTTACACAGGCTAGTGTGTAAGTAGTAAGTCCCTACAGAGTTGGGGTTCAGATTGAATGTTGTAAAGTAAAGGAAAAAGGTCGCATAACATACTGGAAATAGTAGCACGTTTATGCCATCTTTTGAGAGCGCCGGAAGCTCAGCAGCGGCAGTTAATATTTGGTTTAGAATGGAATTTGACCAAGTGGTGGGCTCATCATGTAGTCGTGCATTACATTTTACCCCACATAAGGTGTCGCCGAATCGTTCAAGAGAGGCAGAGGTCAACATGTGGATATGAGAAGAAGAAAGTATGGGGTCAGTTCAAGATCAGTGCCTAGAGGATATAGTTTGGGGAACGAGGCTGGTTTTGGATGATCAGTGTGTCGATAAAGTCGATGCTCACCGATTGGCATCGTGCTAGCATCGTGTAAATTCCCCCATCAGGGCCATCTGTTGAACGCGGTGTATTTCAGGTCAAATATAGTCAGTGTAGCCGGTGACGTCTTTCTTTCTTGGGATATTCCCCAAATTAACTCCAAGGTAAAGCTGAAATCCAACTGGTCCGGTTCGATCATCTGTGACTAAAGCGTCTTGTTTTCTTTGGAGTCCGAAGGATTTTGACGCCTAAACACGCTGAGGAGGTGCGCTTGTGGGGCTGAAGTTACACGAGTACATCAATTGGCGCTCATTAACAATTTGCTTGGTTTTCATAATAGTTTGGCTGGAATATGATTGACCTTCCCTGGAGAGAAGCGCTAAAGTTGCTGACCGTATTACGATCGTGAGACGAAAAAGGTGCATGACATGGTCACTGATATCTACGAAGAGACATTTGAATTGGAACAAATCACCTAGGACATGCGGCAGGAATCATGTTCAAGTTTCCGATGAAAGGGTCCTGGGCATGCACAAGAGTAGCTTCAGGTTCCACCGAGGTTCTACGATCGCCGTTTCAGATTTCGCGTGAATGACCATTGTGGCAGCATTTTGTAGTAGGACGAGCTAAACTATGCATAAAGTTCGGAAACAATCAAGAACCTGCAGGTCAAGTTTTTCTTTTCTTTTACATAATTATCGGTTTTATACATAAGCTCCAGCACAGCCACAGTGGTAAATGTGACACTTCTTGAAGGCTCAAAATACTATACTAGAACTGATTCCCAGACACGATGATCAAGAAGCGAAACCGTCCACAACCTCGTATTCGGGAACCCTCTCCAGGTGTAGAAAATGCAGCTGACTCTGAGAGTGAAGTAGACGAAGAAGAGCAGTTAGCGTGCGTTCAAAATCGTCACTTGAGCGGCCAAATATAACACAGTATCAATGCAGTTTGGCCGACTTAATAGAACTTCGGAAATTGAGGAGGGCTAGGCAAGGAATCGATGTCACCAAATTGAACAAAGGAGACGCAAAGAAGCGAAAAAAGCGTCCTAGACCAGAGGAAGGAGAACAAGGTGGTTTGAAGAAAGGTTCTGCAGCCAGAGAGGTCAATGAAGATGAAGAGTATGTGACCTTCAGTCTCACGTAGGGTTTATCTGACGCGCTCCTTAGTGACGAAGAAGAAAAGGAAGCAAGGGCGCGAAGAGTCGTTCGAGCCAACAATTTCACCCAACAAACAAACGCGCTCGATGTCGATAAACACATGTTCGTATTTCGACAAACTCTTCGAGCTCACTCTAAATTGGAACCCAAGGATGGCTTATATAGAAGAGAATCTAAAAATCCGTAGCAGGCCCCGAGATGATTCAGATGAGGAAGATCGCGGCCCCCTGGACCCACAGGAAGCGTTGTATCGCCTGGCAGATCGTTGGAAGGTCGATAAACAACGACCCACAACGGAAGAAGGTAGCGTCACCAATAGTCTTACGATGTTGACCGCAATCCCAGAGGTAGATTTGGGGATGGAGTGAGTCCTGTGTATGCGGCTATTTTTTGTCTCTTATTGAATTAACCCAAACAGCGCGCGCCTCAAAAACATCGAAGAAACGGAGAAGGCTAAACGTGTCGTGGCCGAGGAAAGACAGGACCGGCGAAAAGTAAACAACGACGAGGAACATCTTGCTGCATCACGATGTATTATATTCATTTACGTTTCCCCGACACTACTTTACCATTTCCACAGTTTACCGGCCTAATCTCAGGACGAAATCTGATTCTGATATATTGCGCGATGCGAAACTAGAAGCAATGGGAATGCCCCCACAAGAAGACCAGCCCCGCAGGTCCAACCCTGAGCGAACACAAATGGCCACGGACGAAATGGTATCGAACTCGCTGTATTTATATGTCTCATTCTAATAACCGTTTAATCTAGGTCATGGAACGCTTCAAGAAGCGAATGCGCAAATAGTAAATTCAGCTTTCAACCTTGTATTTATACAATTTCCATTTGGGTACCAACAATGCATTTGCAGATCAACGTAATTGTGTTCTAGGATATCACCAACTCCTTGAGCTTCCCAAAATTCGGTGTTCCAAGTCCAGTAACTATTTAAATGGTTATCAATAATCGTATGTTGTTTTTGATTGATAGTATATACTGACCTGGATCCCATCCTGCCGTAGCCTATATAAATATGGTCAGTCGTAATCTCTTTTAACCAATGAGGAATACTTACGTTGAACCCTAGCGTCCCACAACCAGAGTTGTGACCGATGGTAATGTCATTAAACCCACTGACCCCCTTTGAATAGAGAAGAGGGTTCAGGAATCCCAGAGGACGTTGGTTGTTGGCAAGGCGAACATCATTCAAAAGTGCTACGATCCCGGCAAATGCGGGCGATGATGCAGAGGTTCCTCCAATCAATACTGGTCGGCCTGACAAGAAAATACGGAACCGGTCGGATTGTGCAGCAACATCTGGGAAGGCCTGGAAACAGTGCAATTCGTTAAATGATCAATATCATCAAAGAGACACTCACTCGGCCATTACTGGTCACGTCACAATGATACTTTAATTAGAGATCGCTGTTAAGCGGAGAAAGCACGCACGGATTGAAAAGGCCTTCGTAGGTTCCCTTAGGAAGAGCGGCAAGGTAATCGCCAACAGCTTTTTTCTGATAATCCGGGCGCGGGAACTACGGATCAAAATAAATTTCAGCCAAAAGTAGATGGTTATGTTTGTGTGAGTGCGCACATAATCACTGAATCCACCGCCGGAGAAGAAGCGTGACACAGCTACTTCCGGTATGTTGGTAGTCCCTCCGACGGTAGTAACACTGGAATATTGTCAGAACTCTACAAGAACCTACAAAGGATGAACAAAACATACTATGGACAACTTTTAAAAAAAAAAAAAAAGACAGGAATGCGTCAGTTTAAACGAACAACCTTACACGAGGCTCTACCCACGATGCAGGGAACGACGGGAGAAATCGGGTGACATTTCGACCATCATTGGTAAAGCATTGCTGTGTGGCGGGATCTGGGTCATTATCGCCAACTCCTCCATCGCCCGACGAGAACATGAGGGAAACTCCGCGAGCACCTTTCGACGGACAATGAATGTATGTATTGAAGAAAATGCTTCCGAAACTAACCAAGCTGAGCGAAGCCCGCACACGCTCTTCGGGCGAAGCTTTCGGGAACTGCTGAATATTAAAATCGGCTGCCGAGGATGAGACAATAACCTTGCCTGTTTGTTCATCATCACCGTAGCTCGTTGAGATTGACAATGGCGGGTTCGATTGCGACAAAATGAAATCAAGCCAGTCAGTGTAAGGTCTTTGTAAAAAATGTTTAGCATGTATGCAAAACGTAATAAAAATGGCAATGACTGAACTCGTTGGTGTCTGTGGGTGTTCCGACATCTGGAATAAAAGGGGGACGACCTGCAGTCGAATAGAATGTAGCCTGTATGAAATTTAGCAGTCATAAGATATATAAGAAATAGAAACAAACCGGAATTGGGTGGGACAAGCCAAAGGCGAATTGAACATCCAGACCAGCTTCTGCCCCGGCTTCCGATAGGGTCTGATCATTAAGCCCTCCTACAGGTAAATGATGTGTTAACCTTCGATGTAGCATCCGAGAAGTAGAGATGAACAGGCCTTTTACGGAGAAGAATTCAAATGAAGAATTTAGCGCATCTGGTCGTTGGTCTGCATAAAACGATTGGAGGTCTTGTATGTTCGCAAACTCTTCAAGGTAGCCAGTAATCCCAACAGAATTTCCCTCGCTTGATGGCACAAACCCAACAGCATTGTAAAGTTGCTGAAGACAAGTAATTGTAATAGTGGAGTTACAGCTTGCATCCACCTTGGTTCCAGAAACTGTGTCCACGATAGGCGGTAAATTCTGCAAGCTCGCGGTGGTCTCGGAATCTTCAGGCCAAGAAATAGTGGACGCTGATCGTTTGAATCTCCCAAACATTGTAGTAGGTTGCACAACCTCAATATGGTCATGAAGATGGCTTGGAAGGCTGTAACTTGTGGTTCGGACCATAGCATCACCACTGGCGGTGTGCTTCCAAACATGGTATGTCTAAGGGGTAAAAGTATCGACTATACATAAGAATACCGGGAGGTAATATTACCAATAACATGAGATTACTTACCGTATCGAGCATCTTTTCAGCTAGCCGAATTGGAATTCTTAATGTTACCCAGTCTTTAGCCGGGGAGCGGATAAGATCATTCTCTTGGATGCCATGTGTTTCAAGCCATTCATTCACAAGATCAACACTTTCTTGGTGTGGGGCTACCAACTTTTCGACTTCTTCCTTGGATAGATGTGCACCATATCGTTCATGGTCCGGGTCGCTCACTTCATACAAATGTTTCTCCAAGGTGGAAAAGTTTGGTTGGGGGAGGCCAATCCGAAGGACGATGTTATGATCTGGTGCGGGGTTGTGTTTGACCCACCCTCGAGGGGGGGCGACACTTTCTTTGACTTTGTGAGCATATGCCCTCGCAGGCACTGCCCAGGCACCGCCGAACGAAGCACAAGAGACGATAAGAAGTAATCCACGGAGAGCTTGACTTCGCATCCTGAGTCTGGGATGATATGCCCATCTCTTGCCCCTACCTTTATAGTGTAGGAAAGGGAAGCAGGCATCCGGGGTCAACATCCATCCCACGATACGGAGAATGGCCATAGTCCGTATGGATGTCCATGTGTGTTAGTCTCACGGCTATCTTTGGTTCCGAGGTAGATAGCATGAAGATTTGAGACTGGAAAGCTAGTTTTTTTATTGATAGGCGTGGTGTCCAGTCCTCCACAGCTATCTGATTTATGAGTTATGAGTAAGTAGTCAGCCATGAAGAACTTCACAGGAGAAAGGTCGTGATATTCATGTAAAATCTACCTCTAATCGATAACCATGTGTTGTGCGTAGTTCGCGAAGGGAGGCCTGGGATTTTATAGCGAAATTGTGACATGAAGTATATCACCGTAACCGCGGGCGGAAACTTGCCGACGCCCTTCATCTCTTCGAAAATCCGAACGTTCGGGAAAACTGAGATGTTATTTGTCTCACGTGAGAATTCACCACAAGGTAACAGAAGACAGCGCAGTGTAATAACGAGAATGTGCTCAGGTCAACAATATCTTCAATTTCCCAAAATTCGGTGTCCCAAGACCCGTGACTAATAGATTAGATGAGCAGAGACCCGACGTTAGTATCATGGAAACACACCTGGGTCCCAACCCTTCGTAGCCTGAAAATGGTTTATTAGCGATCATGAGAAATTAAGAAATGATCTCCTACATTGAAGCCAGGCGTCCCACAGCCCGGATTATTCCCTTCTGTGATATCGTTGAAGGCACCTTCTAGCCCCTTAGTATATAGTAGAGGATTCAGGAATCCCAAAGGAGGTAAGTGTTTGGCGAGACGAGCATCGTTCAACAGTGCCACGATCCCAGCGAAAGTGGGTGCAGAAGCCGAGGTTCCACCAATGGATATGATGTTACCTTTCCAGAATACTCGGAATCTGCGCCCTTGTGCAGCGACGTCTGGGATGGCCTCAATTACAAGTCAGTACGCAGATCTAACAATAATCGATACGACAGTACCCGTCCTCCCCTGTGAATCAAATGGTGGTGAGCAAAATATAACCCACTAAAGTATGATGCGACGATACCTGTTAAAAAGGCCTTTGTACGTGTCTTCAGGAAGATTTTTAAGGTAATCTTGGACGACCCGGTCCTGGTACCAGGGTCGAGAAAACTGACCAGGGAAGTGAGTCGGATGTTATGTGGAAAACCAAGATTATAACAAACGTAGTTGCTGAAACCTCCACCAGAAAAGAATACAGCAATTTCGGGAACATTGACAGTGCCACCAACAGCTGTGACACTTAAGCACGAGATTAGCAAACGATACATAAGTAAGGCCGGTTTCATTACTATGGACAACTAGACTGAACATGTGAGTATCGTGGTTCCGGAAAACATGGTTGAAAAACTTACCCGGCAGGGAAGAGGGGAATAAAGCGGGTGATATTACGCCCGTCATTTGTCAGGCATTCTTGTGTAGCAGGGTCAGGATTTCCATCACCTACACCTCCATCTCCAGAAGAGAATAAGAGTGAAACGCCCCGAGCACCTGTAAATTATGTTCGTTTAAAAGACGCGATATATATGTGTTGTTTACCAAGCTGAGCAAAGCCAGCACAAGCACGGTGTGCATATGACTCAGGTACTACAGATGTGAGAAATGAGTTTGATTGCGCACCAATAACGTTTTTTTGTTAAGTACCTGTTTGTTCAGAATCACCATAGCTGGTTGAAATGGCTTGTGGTAGATCCCCATGAGAAAGGACGTAATCCACCCACTATAGTATAACCGATTAACTAGACTTCACCTTCAGCAGTTATTCGACACTGACATCTGCATAAGGCTCTAAGGAGGATCATTAATAGAGCGCACAACAAAGCCCAGGGTGAGCGCACCATTGGTATTGGTAGGTGTGCCTAAATCTGGTTTGAAGGGTGGGCGACCACCTGTCGACCAAAATGTACCTGGAGTGGGATATGACAATCCAAAAGCAAACTGGACATCAAGATTGGCTTCAATTCCAGCTTCTGACAGATTCTGACTATTCAGTCCACCTATAAGTCATGCCAACAACGTGAGCCCGTGTTGGGGTGGAACAGATTATTTAAATTTACCCTTTACAGATATGAATTTAAAAGTTGAATTCAGTGCATCGGGGCGTTGATCAGCGTAGAAAGACTGTAAATCTTGGATATTTGCGAATTGTTCCAAATATCCGGTGATCCCTATCTTGTTTTTATTCGTGGCCTTCGGTACATATCCACCAACGTTATAAAGTTGTTGAATGCAGCTGATAGTGATTGAAACATTGCATGCCGGGTCCACCTGTCCAGCACCAGAAGCAATATTTGTCAACGGGGCGATTGTATTTGCAATAGAATGTTCTTCGACGCGGTCCTCAAAATGCATTGTGGATTTCAGTCCCTTCCATAAAGCGAACATCGTTGTGGGTTGGATAACATCAACGTGCTGATGGATGTTGTCAGGTAGACTGTAACTCGTCGTGCGGACGAGGTGAGCTCCACTAGATATATGTTTCCAGACATGGTATTTCTATCAAAAATCATAAAAAATACATAGGGATTCTGACTGAACAAGACCACATACCGTGTCCAACATTTTTTCTGCTAAGCCGATTGGGACTTTGATTGTTATCCAATCCTTCGCGGGAGAGCGGGCGAGAGAGGTGACATCTAAGCCATGGGTTTCTAACCACACATTGACGGCATCGATGCTGTCCTGGTGGGGAGCCACAAGTTCTTCGACCTCTGTCTTAGACAGGTGGGCACCATAACGGGCATGCTCGGGGTCGCTCACTTCATATAAATGTTGCTCCAGAAGAGGGAAGTTAGGTTGGGGAAGGCCAATGCGAAGCTCAATCTCATGGTCTGCGGGCGCAGGTCCAAGTTTGATCCATCCACTAGGCGGGGCTACGGTCTCTTTCACTTTAGGAGCCCACGCATTAGGAGGAGCTGCCCAGACTAAAGAGAAGAGGACTAGGGCTAGGAGATGGACAAGGAGGTATTTTCTCATGATGGAATCGTCCTTGAAGCACCTTCAGTAATCAACTGATAATCATTTATATAACAAGGATAAGGAAGGTTGTACCTTGCAACCCCGCTGGACGGACGAGAGAAGCGAAAGAACCATGTGTGTCGACCTCTTTGAACCGATCTAGGTGCGCCTACTTCTGCTAGTTGTCGCGCTTACTCTTTCCACGCACAAAAACCGCATCCACAGCCACGACCCATGAGGTTGTCTGACAGGGCATAATGTAGAAATGCCATCTTTGGATAACTCATAGCAGGAAGTTAGTCACGAATATCGGAGTTAAGACGCCGTCATCATCTTGGAGAATGCTGACCCCAGGTTGTCTGCGCCATTTATACTATGAAGGATGTCACAATTCTACTTTTCCGGTTTCCGATCCGCTCATCTTATGGCTTGTATTTGTCCCTGTTGTGCAACAGCTTCCAAAGTTTTGGAATTTTTGAACACGACTTTATCAGAAACGCGATGGCTGGAACAGATTCCGTATCTGTGTTCGCGGAAGGAACGTTCGAGGAGCAGGTGTGAACAATCTTGTCATATCTTGTTTGGAAACTCAAAATTAGGCGTGACAGATCCAAGAGTTGGTGAACTATATCGTTCGAAATCGATCAGAGGAGGAACGCGGCGCATTTATTCGTCCTTTCCAGGATGCCTTGAAAACGGAGGAAGGACAGAAGCCTATTGAAGAGGATGAGCAACGACGGAAGAAGATCTTTGGCATGGCTTTGTCCGAGGTGAAGAGTCTTGGTGACGGTACAGAAAGAGGTATGTTATCTAACGCAAAACTCGCGTATCATTTAATGTTAAGCTAATTGGGTAGAGATTGAGGGTTTTTTCAACCTAATCTACTCTCATTTATTTACCCTTCACGCACCGGAGACACCAGAAGCAAAACAATACCTCACCTCACTGTTAGATACAATCTCGTCCGCATCATCCGAGCGTCCCTCTATCAAATACCATATGTTTGATAATTCTTTTATGATGATCCCAGTCTCTAACGACTTTGCACCTCCAGTCTTTCGAACCTTTTCAATGCTATTCCTCGGACATCCCCTCTACGGCTCGCAGTTTACGATACCTTGCTGAAAATAGCCGTTACCAACGACGACCTAGAAGCCTTGCGACTCTCTCGCACTGATGTAGAAAAATGGCTGTCAGAATGGGACGTCTCCTTGGAGAAGAAGTCGGAATTTTTGAAAAGCATCGTCGATGCACATGAGCAATCGGGCCAACCGTATGTTTTTTTTTTCAGCCATTCCCATGGTTTTGTAGCTTATCTCAAGGAATCAGTGCAAAAGCGTACGAATATTCATTATCATACGTACGGTCTCTACCTTCGACCTCATCCTTCGCCCAAGAAGCTGCCATTGAAGTCATCGCCACCGCCATCCGACTTCCTTTGATTTTTGACTTTGATCCTCTTTTCAAGCTCGATGCTGTAGTTGCTGCCCAAAGCAACGAATTATTTACTCTTCTCCAAGTTTTCCTCAACAATGGCCTCGCGGAATTCAAGGCTTGGGAAAACTCTCATCCAGACGCATTGGAGAAATATAGTATGCTGTTAATGCTGAAATCAATCGTTCGTGCTAAGTATTTTCGTAGAACTAGACCGAACTCAAGTCGAAAGAAAAATTCGACTTCTTACTCTCGCATCCCTCGCTTTTACACATGTTGGATACGATCTGCCATATTCCAAGATAGCAGAGGCTCTGCAAGTTGACTCTGCGAATGTCGAGAAGTGGGCCATTGATGGTAAAAATAGATATTCACCATATCCTCGTGTTCATCACTCACCTTTTTTGACATCGTTTAGTTATCCGGGCAGGCCTTGTATGGGGAAAGCTTTCCCAGACAACGCAGAGTCTGCACATTACACGAGCAACGGCGAGAACATTTGAAAAAGAACAATGGGAAGTTCTCGAAAAGCGATTGGTGGCCTGGAAGTCTGGCCTTGCCGGTGTCTTGGAGGTCGTTGCAAACGCAAGGAGACAGGGTGGGCATGGGCAGCCTCAAAACACGAACTGATTTGTATATATCTTATCCTCGATGATCCACAGTGTACGTGACATCGGATAGGTTTTTGAGGCATCTAAAATTGAGGAATCTGAAAGCAAAATATCTAATTATTACCACAGCATATGCAACGAAAACTCTATATAACCCTAAACCCATTTACCATTCTCCATCAAAGCCAACAAACCCTTTGGTGGATATCAGGTTAATGGGTATAACACAATATTAGTTCAGAGACCCACCTGTCAGTAAGAATATAGGGAAATAGCGTTTTTTCTCAAGGCTCGCACACCAGTTCCAGGCGCTTGTCAACCGTCCATCAATACAGCTACCGGCGTCGAAAAAGTTGTCGGCTCCAGAGCCATCAAAGCCGTGGCGGAAGAAATCACCCAAGATCTCCCGTATGAGATTCTCGGAGGAGCCAAATTCATCATCGATATATGAGCGAAGAGCCGGTTTCGCTATCAGATTAGGTATCTGTGAAAGGGTATTGCAGATAGGGAGTAGAATGCGGTATATCTGGGTGTATTTGTCGATAAACATCAACGCGTTGGGGACATTATGATCACCCATATGGATGACACTGGACCCAATCCAAGTACCGACACTTTTTTGTGCCTTGTGCAGGATGGTATGCATCATCCGAGATGTTTTTGGTGCGGCTTGGACGCGATTGAGGCCTTGTCCAGTATCGCGGAGGCGGTATGGAACGTTCTCTGCAAGGAGATCTTGTTCTGCCAATGACCAAAGATGGAACATATCTGTTACGAACATAAATCAACCCCTCCGTATGGATGAGGGGTATCGATACTGCTTACCATGCAATATCTCCCTCCAAAGAGTCAAGCTCTGTAAAACGTATGCATACTGTTTCCCGTGGTCATGAGATAGCCTGGCGCCCTCTCTGCCGCTTCGGATTGCGAGACTTCTCTTACTGTCCTTCGCCTGGGTGGGATGGAAATATTCTTTGAGGAATGTGATCATGCGCTCACACGGGTCGCGATTGGCCCGTAGGAAGGCGTGATTGTCACCAATGGAATACAAACATTGGCGAATATTTTCTTGCGTAAGACCCTGTCGCTCGTAGCGCGAAGCCAGGGTTTCAATAGCACGTTCTTTGCTTTTGATATCTTTCTGTATATCTCGACGAGGACGACCCTCAGAATAAATTTCCTTTGTGGCCACAGTGATAAGATCATCCCGCAGAAGATCAAGGGCGTTTTGCTCCTCTAAAATCATATAAACCGTTTTGATGGGTCGAACAAGAGAGAAACTTAAGAGATCCTTGACCTCTGGCGTTTGACTGTCCTAGGGAGCCGGTTAGCCTGAGGTTATGGAATAATAAACCATTAAAAAACCTGAAGAAGGTAGATAAGTTTTCCGTACGTTGTCCGCATCTTATCTGGGTTCATAATCTTGTGCCGCCTACCAAGCTCGAAAATTTGTTGGTAAAATTCAGCATTGGCCTGGAAATCGCGATCTGCGAAGAGCTCTTGCCCTTGCTTGTAATCTGCAGAAAGGAGGAGCCCAGACATGATGGCACAGAGCTCTCGAATTTGATGTACGATCCGTTTTGCTTTGCTTAAACCAAAGCCAAGCGTGTCGATTTTATCGGTGTATTCAGAAACGGAAAGAGCGGCTTCCAGAAGACGGAGATACTTGCGTTCCGTGATTGTAAGGCGCAGAGGAATAAACTTCGAACGTTCCACAAACCACTCTGCTACCTTAGCACCGACAGCTGGTTGTGCACCAACTACCTCACTCGAAGGTCCCGCTGCAACTCTTTCCCAATCCTCATCATCGGAGCCATCAGAATCCTTAATACCTTCGATTTCCATCTAATAGAACAGGAATTTAAAGATGATTAAGGTCAAGTAAAAATGAGTACCCACCGCGTTTACACCATTTGTGCCCTCGTGGGTGGATGTACCATTGGGCTTTTGCCTCTTCTCTTTGTTTCCGGTGAGTGGTTTAACGGCATGTCGTTTTCTTGACCCTTTTCGGTGTTGAGCAGCGAAACAGACTTCACAATATGCGTCGGCACACGTTTCGCACGAAACTTGCGCAGGCTGATCTTCCGATACGAATAGCGTTGATAAAAGGGTACAATTCTGGTGCTTCTATATATCCTCTCACCTTCACACTCTACACAAAACCCCTCTAAAGCGCCAACCTCCGGTGTTTCCTCATCCCAACCACTTGCAGGCGCTCCCTTCATTCCTGGGTGCTCAACCGCATCGTGATTCTCTCCAAGAATATTTTCAAGAGAGAAAGTGGAGATATTGAGGGTAGGTTCAGAAGAGTTTGCCATAGTGGCATCAGTAGGTATTAATGGTTCTGACATTATCCACGGTAAGAAACCCGTTGGCGTGCGGAAAAGGGAGGCTAAAGAATATATGATTATACTTGCTTTTTTTTTTTTTACAAAGACGCGTCAACGACACGTGGATGGCCGAACCCTGGCCGCGTGCATCAGGCACATAGCATTGGGGATCTGGATCCGAGTGGAGTACATGTCGTATGTCATACTTGAAGCAGAACGATTTTATCAACGATTATCTATCAGTCGAACGCAATAACCGTGTTTCGAGGCACGATATCTCTGTTTTGTGTGGTAAACTCCTTTCCCAATGCGTAAGATTATTATAGTAATCATAGTGTACATAGAGCCCCCGAGTACGCGCGAATGTTATGAGCTCACATGAACCACAGGATTAACATTCCATGTACTATTCAAGGTATCTTTCTTCTGCTCAACCCTCCGCCCTGTCCATTCATCTTCGCCCACTCTGCTTGCCCAGTCGTCTGAATCTTCCCACGTCTCTGCCCACGCCTCATTTGTTTCATTCAGTGCTACGCCAACTTTTGGTATAGGCGCAATAATCGGTATCATTGGCATATGAGGTACAGCTTCTTGGCCCGCCGAAATTCCTGCTGAAAGTGATGGAGAGTTAACGGCAGGTTGGTGCGCGATGCGCAGGCTGAGAGGGGCAGGCGCTGCACGCCGGTTCGCTTTCTTGAGTAAATTCTTAGCGGGTTTCGGGGTTATGCTACTGTGGCTTGATGATGTAGAAGTCATGCTATGGGAAAGACTGGGAGGGTAAGAGTGGCCTCCTTGTTGGTCGGACGTGCTTGTACCCGATGATTTATATTCTTCAGACGTCGGCAGGGACGTACTTGTATATGGTTTGTCGTTGGATCGTCTCGGCGACTGTGAGCGTGAGCGTGCACGGGGATTCTCCATGTCGCGAGGACGATAGCCCATATTTTGATCATCGTCATCGTCTGAAGCATTGAATAGAGGTTCACGGTCAGGATAAAGGCCGGAAACCTCTGCTTCCAATGTGACTGAGGCTGAATTGGATGCTTTGACAATTGAGTCAATGAGCCAGAATTGTAATATGTTCATGGTGATGGGGAAAATGCCCATTGTACTATGATTACGAACACTTCAGCATTTTGGGAGTCCACTTTGAAAATTTGTGATTACGCACAATATAACTTGCAAGGAATCTCCGTCTCCTGTCCAAGTCCAACTGAGAAGCCACTCTCCAGCCTTGAAGAGCCATGGAAATAGCGATAGCAGAGCTATGACGAGGAGTTTCATCGTCGTTAAAGAAAGCACATAGAGTGCCGCCTGACGGGCCCAATATTTGAAAGAAGGCGGATTCCCGTATATTCCGGATTCAAAGCCGTTGAACTGGAGTCTTTCCGAAAATACGTGTGTAAGGACACGTAATATCAAATAGATAAAGGCAACACCTGAGAGAAGTTTACACATTAATTTCATACCTTGTAGGCCTATATATTCATCCTACCTAGGGTGGTATCGAGGAGGATATGCAGGAAATAAAACACGCACGCGTTTCCGGATGTATGCTCGGAAACGAACCCGGACACGAAGACGTTGGCTCCGTGCACAAACATTTGCCCTACAACTTGTTTAGACACGTCAAAGAGCCTTAAAAGTACAGTCCCACATCAACGCGGTTATGCCACAGAAGACACAGTTTACAGACCATATCCTCCATGGGCGCATGGGTTTCTCTCTATGTCGCTTGTACACCAGAGAGAGGATGACCAAAACTCCTAAAACACCCTGCACCACCTGTGAAACCCGCAAGTGCAATAAGAAGTGAACCATGATGGTGAGAACTGCGGCTTACAAGTGCTGTTGGTCCAAGAAGCTCACAAGACTGGTCATCACCCGGAAGCTGCCCACCTGTCCCCCCTGAAATCTCTCCCGTGGCAGTAGTAGATGCCATGGTTAATTCAAAAGTTGCGGAAATGAAAATGAAAAAAAAAAAAGTGAGTTGTAGGACTGACGATACTCACCAACTTGAAAGATATCGGATTACGTAATCTTGAACTGCCGCTCACGATCAGCGGCAGTGCCGGGCAACTAACATTTCATTTCGACTACGGCCACGACACAATTATACGACGATCCGCAGCCTTTCTGCTCATACTTATAGTATATAACCACACCAAATTATCCACGTTTCCCACAACACATCAGGATGAGCTTCTTTGGTCGAGGAAGCAATAACGCGACGCCCCCACCAAGCGGATCCTATGGGCGTATACCGGATAATTATGCTCAATCCCAATCATCTGGTCCAAGGATCGGGATGCGCCCTCCCCAGCCCCCATCTGCACAATATCACGCCCCCCCAGCCCCTTACAATGACCCGTCAAATGCCCTATTTGAGAAGAGACCTTATGATAGGAAACCAGCCCCTCCTCGCTCAGGCGGAAGGTACGCAAACCGGTCGCGAAATAAACGTAGTTTAACGCCGTCAAACCTACAGCTATGGTGTAGTCAGCTCTCCCAGCGATGCTCTCGCCCTGACGAACTGTTTGATCGTCCACCCTTCCGATTTCCAACAGGGACAACACGTTCTCGTTAAGGGTGGCTTCGCGTTAACAGTCAGGTAGGCTCCCTATCTTCGAGATCAGGACTTATGCTAACGCACAATACATACGAAAGACATGATAATACAGGAAAACTGGCTCCTGGCACGGTTGGCGCGTCAGCGATGCAACGCCAGTGGATTGGATTGTCAATATCAGGCGACTCTGTCACCGTAGAACCTCTCCCCCAACCTCCACACCCCGCCGCGCCATCATACCTTCAATCCATCGATCTAGAAGTTGGCTTCCTCCGGCGTGGGCATGAGATTGCCGAGCAATTCTCTGCGGATGAGATGGCTCGCAATTTCATCAAAGCATTCAATGGTGTTCTAATGTCATCTGATGAGGTTGTTGTATTCGAGTTCCATGGCCAAAATTTAAAAGCAACAGTCAAGGGAGTCAGTGTTTTGGATTTGGCGGATGAACAGCGCAGAGGCGCACCACAGGGCCAACGATCTGTGAATCACGAGTATATGGGGATCCTGATGGACAAGACCGACGTAACATTCATGAAAGCTCCTGACAGCGCTATCAAAATCAAATCAAGCGCCAAAAAGTAAGCTAAATTTTGTTTTCATATCGGTTTCTCAATGAGCCCCAATAATATTCTACTAATAAGAGCACCTCCAAATGCCATCCTGGCTCCCAACTTCAAATTCCAGGATATGGGTATTGGTGGCCTTGATACGGAGTTCAGTGAAATTTTCCGACGTGCATTCGCCTCACGAGTTTTCCCTCCTGGTCTTGTTGAGAAGCTTGGGATAGAGCATGTAAAGGGTTCGCATTGAATTTAGTGTTTTTTCTTATACTTACTATCTGAATTCCAGGTATCCTACTTCATGGACCTCCAGGGACTGGAAAAACCTTGATCGCGCGGCAAATCGGAAAAATGCTGAATGCTAGGGAACCTAAAGTAGTCAATGGTCCCGAAATTTTAAGTAAATACGTTGGCGCTTCAGAAGAGAATATCCGGAAACTCTTTGCTGATGCTGAAAAGGAGGCGAGTATTTTTCTACGGTTCGACTTTTGTTGCTTTGCTGATTGCCATGCTACAGTACAAAGAAAAGAAGGATGAGAGTGGCCTACATATTATCATATTCGATGAATTGGATGCCATTTTCAAACAGCGTGGGTCAACGAATAACGGTACAGGTGTTGGTGACAGTGTTGTCAATCAACTGCTCTCAAAGGTCACTTGTTTCACACAACTTGTAGCCATACTGAAATACTAAACTGAATTTAGATGGATGGTGTTGATCAACTGAATAATATTCTTATCATTGGAATGACCAATCGCCTTGATATGATCGACGAGGCTCTGCTCCGGCCAGGTCGCCTCGAAGTGCACATGGAAATATCTTTACCAGATGAGCATGGTCGCTTCCAAATTCTAACAATCCACACCTCTAAAATGCGGACCAATGGTGTGATGGACGATGATGTCGATTTGGAGGAGCTTGCCGCTGCAACGAAGAATTTTTCTGGTGCCGAAATTGGTGGCCTAATCAAGAGCGCAACAAGTTTTGCCTTCAACCGACACGTCAAAGTTGGTACCATGGCCGGTATTTCAGATGATGTGGAAAATCTGCGAGTCAACAGGACCGATTTCATGAACGCGTTAGAGGAAGTACATCCAGCCTTTGGTGTCTCGGAAGAAGAGCTGCAACAAGTCATTCAGAACGGAATCATTCATTTCGACACCGTTGTCGATGTACGTGATCAATTTTGTCTCGTCAGAATCCATCTCACTAAGCAAAATGTAGGAAATATTGCGATCCGGTCAACTACTCGTTGAACAAGTCAAGTCTTCTACGCGTACCCCACTAGTCAGCGTGCTGCTCCACGGTCCACCAGGAGCAGGTAAGACTGCGTTGGGAGCGTCAATTGCCCAGGCCTCGCAGTTCCCCTTTATCAAATTGATATCACCCGATAGTATGGTGGGATTCTCAGAAAGTCAAAAGGTTGCGGCAATCACAAAAGTCTTCGCGGACAGTTATAAAAGTCCACTCAGTGTAGTGGTCGTGGACAACATTGAGCGGTTAATCGGTTGGTGACGCAGGTATATTAAAATGATTTATTAAATTAACAACACACAATAGATTGGACTCCGATGGGTGCCAGATTTTCGAACGCGGTCTTACAGACATTGCTCGTGTTACTCGGGAAGCGACCACCCAAAGTAAGATACGCTACATTCGCTTACACGATTATCATTAAAGTGTTCCTACTCGTTAGGGCCGTCGTCTTTTAATTATTGCAACGTCATCCACACGATCTATCCTTAGTGACATTGGACTATCTGATACCTTTGATTCAGAAATGCGGGTCCCACCCATCGCAAACCTGACGGCGTTGGAGTATGTCCTACGCGAAGTGGAGCTTTTCCCATCGTCAGACGAGAGAAGAGAGGCTATCCACATGCTCAAGGAAGCTGGCTTCGCGGGCTCAGATGACCTCTCTTCGAGATTATCGATAGGAATCAAGAAGCTGTTGAGTATGATCGAGATGGCAAGACAAGAGCCAGATAATGTAGGACAAAGACTAACAGGAGCCCTCATAGGTTTGGGTATGTAATAGAGAGATTGGTACTTGGATGATATGAATTATTTAATACTGTACACTCCGAGGCGAATGACGCTTGGTTGACGTGATGTTTCTCGAATAAAGGGTGAAAGGGGGTGGGCCCCCCCAATGTGATTACCAAATCGGGATTGTGGTCCTGAAAGGGCATGGTACAGCTACTAGCAGCCTTGGCATCTCACTCTCTATCTGGCACCCCCACTACCACTATCCCGTGCCCCAAATCTATCAGATCACCTTCTTTACAATACAATGTCCGTCGAAGTTATCCATGACCGCCCACACCTTCCTCCATTGCCTCGTTCAGCGTCCAATGCAAAACCAAAGGGCATCTTGAAGAATGCACCACAAACACCAGGCACACCTGGACAGTAAGTTTTCACCTCGTGCCTCTGTATTCCACCCACCTATACGATCTTTGTTTGTTGTCGTAGTAGTTTGCAGTGGGACGAAGCGAATCTTGCGTTGACTGAAATTCAGAAAGATAGTCTGATGAAGATTACCGAGCCGAAAACACCATATGTCAGATACAATGCTGAGACGGACGAGGTTGAGGGTGGTCAGCGAAATTTCTTTGATGCTCAAATTTTGTTGCTCATGGTCTGCTAGAGATACCCAACTTTGATCTCGATGGTAACTATATCCCTCCGAACCGCGAAACGGCGTCCCCCATAATGTCTGTCTCGTCGACTGGTGCCGATACCTCGGGGCCTTCATCGCGCCGCACCTCTATCTCTAGTACTGGTAGATCTGCATCTGCGTCAGGACGATCTGGGAGTGCGACATCAAGCAGAAGTACCAGTTTCAGTCTCCCCAGCGATGCACGGGGAGAAATCAGGGCTGATTCACGTGAGCCTGGGGAGGAAGTGGAATTTGAGGAAGAGATGGACGAGGAGAGTAAGTGCCCCCTTTCCTGTTCTTATGAAACGTTATTTAAAGCCGCCAACATTAGCTGCGGCTAAACATGCTGCCTTTGTTCGTGCCAGGGGAAGGCATTACTCCAACGAAGCTGAGGCCATGAAGGTAACCTAAAACTCCACGACACCTATTTACTGACTAACATCACGAACTCAGCGCGCGGCGCAGCTTATGGACGATGACGAAGATGATTCAGTATCGGCCGAGGGTATTGCTGTTGATGACAATGTTCCTAAAGCAAATGGAATCAACCACAGTGCGCTATGAAGTAATATGCGGCATTTTTACATTTAGACAGTTCATTCAAATCCACGATCCCCTGTAACTCTATTGTATACTCATCTCTGTTCAGAATTGACTCTCGCGGGTGGCTCGGAGTTGAACCCATAGTAGATAAGATTCAACAGCGTACAATCTAATCTAGTATTGATCTCAAATTTTTACTCGGATCTGATTTATTTAACGTCCATAAGTATCCCTCGACGACCCCGAGTCATCGTCGCATCTCCTCTCCTCCTACGATTACCATGTCTGCAGAAGTATCTGGAAAGGGTCTTCTGTTGAAGGCCGATCCTATAGCGGCAGCTTTTCGTGACGAAGTTAAACGATCACTGGGCGAATGCCCCAAACCTCCCAAACTCGTCGGGATCCTCGCTACATCCTCCGCTCCGAGTAAATTCTACGCCGAGTTTACCAGGAAGCAATGCGAGGAATTAGGCGTGGAATTTATTCTTAAAAAAACTGGAGCTGCTCTTTCCAGCGATCTTGGCGAGGGTGATGGTGTTGAAGAGGCCATCATCGAGGCGAACGAGGATGAGGGTGTTCATGGTATCATGGTATGCACGTCGTTCTATGATATCACCCCACGGAAATAAGATTGGTGTTCATCCTACTGAAAGGTGTACTTTCCCATATTCGGAGTCCAACAGGTTTGAGCTATATATGTATGTTTAATAAGAGACCTAATACCTATGTAAATTTGCCGTTAGGATCATTACCTACAGCAGGTATGATAGAATTTCGGCCTTTGTTGAGACTTCTTTAATTTTTTGGAAAGATTGTGTCACCCTTCAAAGATGTCGAAGGATTACACGTCAAGTTCCACTATAATCTTTATCACAAGTGAGCATGTGAGTTCTACTTCTCTGAAGAAGCATTGGTTAACCGGCGGAAACTTTCACTTAGTATTCGGTTTATCCAGCCTGGTTCTCTCCTTTCGTCTGCTCCATCGCAACTACCGAGCAAAGTTACAGTTGAGACGGACCAACCTCCTCCTGGCACAGTCAAATCTATTATTCCCTGTACACCCCTCGCGATTGTCAAATGTCTGGAATATGCTGGAGTGTACAACACGATATTACCTTACGGCGATCGCGCGTATGGCCGAATTGTAACGGTGATAAATCGGTTTGTTGCTCCTTCGGATTGTCATTTGTTTTCATTTGCTCAATGATATACCAGTTCTGAGGTTGTGGGGCGCCCTCTAGCGGCGCTCCTGTCTAACGATGGTGCGCGCGTCTTCTCAGTGGACATTGACTCCATTCAGGTATGTTTTCATTCGTACCCAAGTGGGATAAAGAAGCTTGAACAGATTTAGGAATATACCAAACGCCCACATGTACAAGGCAGTGAAGTGGAACAAGGGCAGCGATATCACCCACGTCATGTTGTCCGCCACAGTAACCTCTCACTTCAAGAATGTCTCGCGCTTTCGGATGTTGTTGTTTCAGCCGTACCAAGTGCGTCGTACAAGGTCAAGACAGAGTGGCTCAAGGACGGCTGTGTGTGTTTGAACGTAGCAGCTGATAAAAACTTCGAAAAAGACGTACGCGACAAGGTAAACGATGCGTAACATGACACCCGGAGCACTATACCTGACATCACTGACAGGCGTCATTATACATCCCCGCCGTCGGAAAAGTCACGATTTTGATGCTACTGCGCAATTTGTACGCCCTCCTCTTATTCTCAGAACTCGAGTCCCACTCATGGCTCGATAGGTTGCGGCTGCAACAATATAGACAGATTCCTGAGGAGTCTTCGCAATAGACGAGTGTATTATATAGTCAAATAGAACGCTAAAGATGCGCGACAAGTGGGTGAGGTTTGATAAGTTTCCGGTTGTTTCTAAGGTTTATTAAATACAATGTGCCGGTCGGAGTATATGTGGCGTCCAACTTTACCAAATGGCTGCATTACATGCGCGCCTAGATCAAGCAGAGCCTTGCGAATTGTTACCGAAAATGTGCAGCTGTGATGTCGATAGTAGGTGTATCTACGGGAGTAAGCGTACCGGAAGAGGGAAAGCTGGGTGTGATAGGAGTAGCCATTCCAGATGGGGCTTCCGACATGAAGCGAACTCGTTGGCGGTGAAGCTGACAACGCGGCGATTAGGTGACGAAAATTTGAAAAGAACATTTTGAATACCTGGGGCAGCTTGGGTATTAGAACAAGAATGAGGGAAGTGATATTGATAGCAAATAGCCATGGATTATAGTTTGTGTAATGAGTTGATGCCAGGAATCTTTTTTGATAAATTCGATAAGGTCAAGCAAGAGAGTGAAATAGCCAGGGCTTACAGGGCCACAGGCACACAGAAAAGCCATTTTTTTGCAGGCGTGTACTGGGCACCATCGTCTATTTGTTCCCATAGTGTTAGGTCGTCATAGGCGCCACCGTGTAGGTCGTTTTCAAAAGGTATACCAGTGACCCAGTGGAACATGAGATACGATATCTAATGTTTATATCAGTTTAAGTAAAATAAATTGATAGAACGGTAACGTACGGCAAGGTAGATGAGATTGACCAGTGTCCAGCTTATTTGTTGAGTCATACCCGGGATTGTGTCGATGATGATTTTACCAAATATTATGAGGACGACGTGAATGAGCCATGCACCTATCCGGACCATGTAAATATCTGTTTGATATCTTGTAGTTTGTGGCGCGTACCCTTTGCATTAACCCAGTCGGCGTTGGGGTTAGTGTAGGCGCTTCGGTCCAATACTTCCTCTGTCGAACGAGCCCCGACCTCTTCCACCTTGACAATGCTACCGCTTCGACCTCTACCTCGCATGGATACTGCCCTTGGTGGGACTGCGGATAAGTCAAGAGCTGGAAGTTTGATTGTCGTCGAGCGACTCATTTTGACTCGTAAAAAGCAAAGAGACTGAAAAGTATCACAAGATTGGTGACAGTGAGCTGCGCGCGGCCGGAATTTGCCGAATGGGCTCGATTCCAGAACTTTGGATTTTCTGCCCTTATTAACATTATATGACACTGCTTCATTGGTGCACACTCTCACCCGAGGGGCCATCTGGTCTAGCTGCTATTCGTTTTGCGGCTCCGATCCGCGTCTCGTCCATTCGTGTGTTCCCCAAAGGCGCGAAGCCATTTACGCAGTGTCCAGAGGTCGTCGCGTATGTTATGTTTTCAATCAAACCGACTATAAAGATTAACAGGGTATACCTTTAGGCAAACGGAACCTGAAGCCTTTTTCGTTGAGGTTTTCTTCAATGCTCAGCCAACAACACAGTCGGCTTCTAAAGAGAAACAGCATGTCGCGAACGCTCTTATTCCCACTGTCATTGCATACGCAGGTGGGCAAATTGACTTTACTGTAGAGATGGGCACAGAGGTGCGTGGGTACACGGGAGACATGAAGGGGACCAGCTGCAAACATCACACAGTATGCGACGCGTTTGATGATAGTCAAGGGAAAATTCGAAGCATTGTCTATGGCCCTCTATGGTGAAGTCCTCTCAGGTACTGCGCCCCCACCCCTTAAATACGAACCGCGCTCTCTGCCTTCCACTGAGCCGGTTGCACTCTCAAGAGCTGTTGATCCTTCGAACTCGTCCGACCCCACCGCACTGGCTAGAGAGCTATTAACGCTACTTCCGGACTCGCCTCCTCTCCCACTAGTTGTGCGATTGATGTTTTGCTTGAAACCCTCGGATGAAGATTGGGACCTACCAGAATTTCCTTACCTGCATGCAGATTTAGATGTGGAAATGGAAGAAGAGCTTGACCTTGAGAATGCCATTTTTTTCACGTCCAAACCCGTACGTGATGATACACCGGAAGAGTCTTTATCGAGATTCGCAATCAAAGTCGCTAATTGTATTGGACCGAAGGTTAGGTTTATTTAGCTTCGGAATACTCTTTGCTGAATTTGTCCCATCAGAGCAGTGATCAAGCCTATCAAATTGCCATGCTCCTCGGTATTTCCGCCTCTCAACATCCTGAGATGGCGCGCGCACTGTTGGTTCGTTGCATCACCATTACTCTCTCCATGCACATTTCACCAAAAAATTTCAGCAAAATCTGGATGTCAATTCCATCTTCGATTCCGAAACACTCGATGAATCTACCATTTTGCGACTTCTAGACGCCGCCACAAATGTCGACATTGCTCAGTTTTTAAACAACGAATACTTCCTTAGCTTGCTAAAAGGAGTTCAGGAAAACTCTAGGGTCGATAAATCCACACAAATGGCAGCTAAACGCCTTTCAACACGAATAAGACAGTGGCAACTTTTCGAGGATGCTCTGTCTAATACTCGTGGGGACTTTAGTGAAGCGTCCGACTTTTTGAAGGATATCGGCACCCAGGAACAATCAATGGGAATTTGGCTTGAGTCTATGATACTTCATGACGATATAGCTGCAAAGCTGGCCGAAAATGCTGTGCTACCAGTACCACATTCCCATCCACCTTTTCTCCTTCGTTGTACTCCAATTACAGTCTCGCATGACGAGTTTATAACTTTCGTCAGGGGTTACGTTGGTGTTGCTAGTGTTTTGGCAGTTTGGGCGTGGGCAGACAGTTTGGGGAATGATGTGTGCCGTGAGCGGACGTTGGCTGTTTTACATCTTTGGCAGAGTGTAGAAGGGTATAGGGAGGTGAGTTTATATGGTTATATTGTAAAGCTTGAGTTTGATATATCTTGCTCTATTTTTCGAGATTGTAAATCACCTGCTGTTGTTACGTCAACTGACGCGCCGTTTAGAATGGGTGATTGCAGACAAAGATCCTCCTAGAAAGTCAGGGATCATTGCCGAAAGAATACTTGTTGACCTTGCCCGGGAACCGTCTGCCATTCTCCACGACGATCTCGTACAAACGATTCTATCCCTAAAGCCGCCACTCTCTTTCATCGCTGAGCATGAGCGCCTTTCTTTGAGAAAAATCGCCCTTGTCGCTGAAGATGGACTGCCAGCTGCGGTTGAAGAACTGATGTTCACAAGTGCCCACCCACTCTCGCAAAGGCGACTGAGGACGGTGCGCGCTTCTTTGGCTATCGTGGAACGAGAGCTGGATAACGACAGTGGAGAGTGGAGAACGACGCAGGCATTCTGGAAGGAACAGTCTCATGCGATGGTCCCACGTCTCATAGACCTTTTTATTGGTGTCGTTGCAGATCTAAACGCACACTTTGTTGTGTCACCCCCTCCACGGATGAATCAATCTTTAGTAGATCAGCTTTTCCGCACAGGTGATGCCCTCCTCAAGTTAATTCTCCGCATGACACCCATCCTCCCGTTGACAAGTCGTGGAATGCGAGAACTTGTTGCTGCCATTGCGGATATGTTTGCTTGTACTGACGCGGCGGATATGGCGTATGCCCAGTCGAGTTCCGCTTGTGTGTCTGCTCAAGGTGTAAGGCAGACTTGTCTAGATCTGGTCCGTGGCTTGTCCGCCTTAGGATCGTACATGGAACCTGGGAGACTTGGCGCAGAGGTGATCTTGCGGTCATTGTTGGAACATGCAGGTCGGCACGGTGGGAGGGACCCTGTGTATCATTTGCTTCAGGTCTTTATGTTAATTGACCATGTTCTGCCGGAAACGAACACGGTCTATGAGGAAAACGACGCGCACTCGATCTGGGTCATGGATGTTCTCCCCAAAGTATTGAATGAGGTTAAAGCCTTTTTCTGTCAGCTCGACACGGATAGCAAAGTACACTTGGTGAAGCGGCTAGTGACGTTGGACAATGGTGTACTTGGCATGGGCGAGTGGCTGCTCCTCGAGGAAATGAAGCGATTTATGAATGCTTTAGTGTCTTTATCGGATGCGAGCCTTCCGATGGATTACGTAAACGTGCTCATGCATCAGGCTTCTATTTCCCTTCACCTTGTATTTGAGTTGGCAACCCCTTCGTCGAGTTCATCATCATGGTGCTTGAAAGCTCTGGCGTCCATGCCAGACCTGACTCAGGCTTTAACAAATTGCCTGCTAATGCTGTTGGATGGCCGTTACACATCACCGTACCTCCCGAAGCTTATCGAGATCCTTGCATCAGCATCGGAAACCTTCGTTCCAGAAGTCGCATTTACCATTCTCCTGGCGTGTCTTCGGGTAGCTCAAGACGAGTCCGCGCAACTGCACACAGTTGATACAATTCTCAGCATCATAAAAACTCTCCCCTCGGCGGCGTTCAATACGGACGCCCTCCGTCTTGAAATTGGTCAAACATTGTCGGCATTTGCTGAACGTAGTTTCGACACCGATATGGCTAAAGGTGTCATGGCGCTTCTTGCCTGGCTCCCAGACCAGGAAAACCCGAAATTCACGTCACTCTGTAGCATCACTGCATCCCAATTCTCCAGCCTCGGCGATTCGTTACAGAAGGCTCTGCCCATCGAGGAACATCCAGCGCTCACAGAACTCCAATCGAAATTTACAATCGACGAAGACGAGAGTTTCATCACAACCAACAAAGAACTACCCACGACACTAGAATTTTCACTTCAAAGCATCACCGATCTCCTACATCTCGACATGTCCTCCCCACCGACAACACCCAAAGGAACCAAGACACCAGACATCCTAGGGCTCATCATCTCTCCACCAACTGCGCTCCTACGGTCGCCGGCCGCAACAGGCCTTACGAAGACGTACGTCAACAACGATTTCCGACAGCTGCGCCAGGCGCCGTCGGCAAGACAAAACACAAGTCGATTGCCTAGCATGCATGGTGAGTTTTGCTTTCCCTTAGCCCTCAGTGTTGCTAACTTCTTTTGAATGATATTACAGTCGACGTGGGTATCAACGGTCGTCTGGCCTTTTGATTGCGCCGTACTGATTAACTGCTTTTTTCCACCTCTCTTTCCTTCCATCACTTGCTGTAATTCCTTGTGCTTGTATTTTTGTGCGCGAAATCGCAGGAATTCCAAGTTAGCTCCTCATCAAGTGCGATACCCGCGTCGGATAGGATTGTCGACCCGACGTTATTTTAAGGCGAAGAATAAGGGACATGCTCAAAGAGGAAAGACATCGGTGTAGGCGATGATGGACCTGTGTTTTTTTGAATAGATTTATGGCATTTGTTGTATGATAGTGACAAGTTGTATATATATTCTATGAACTAATTCGATGATATGGTTCGCGAGAGTTCCAGATTCAATAGAAATGGGAAGCCGTATATGGTACAGATGATGCGGGCTGCGTTTTGGAGGTGGGATTTTGATTTCCGGTGAGTTCATGAGTCAGATATCTAAACTTCGTCCTGTCGATGTAAGTACCACGAAAAAGGGTAAATAACAATAGTAGTAGGAAAATAGATGAATAGGAAAAGAAAAAAAATGTGCAACTATGTGAGAGTCGTGGCTGTGCTAGAGGAATATATATGCTCTTAGTAGAGTAGGATGTAACATGTCAAATAGGAAGTGTCTAAGTCCAAGCTGTGGCGCATGAATAATGTTATGCAGGGTGGTTGTGGTGATTGTGAAGATGTTGAAGGTGTGAAGGGCGGCGGAGGCCTTCCCCAGGCGCAAAGGAACCAGGCGGTACAGAATTTATTGAAGGTGATGGAAGTGGAGGCGGGGACGGAATTGCAGGGGAGTGGGAGCGGAAATAACGATCCATATCCTCCATGTCGAACTCCGAAGGCGGTCCTACTCCTTTCTCTCCCCCGGCGGGGGCCTTCACTCGCTCGCTCGTCTTTCCTGCGTCTGGACTGACCCCCGCAGCGCCCCCATTCCGCCCACCCAGCCGGTGGGTCCGCTTCCGCTTTGCCTTGACCGGCTGCCGCTCGAACGCCGCAGTGAGCCCTGAGGGCCCGACACACCGTGGAGGCACGCTGCGCACAGTGAAGTGCTCGAGCGAGCGCGTGTACGGCGAGAGGGTGTGGTTAGAGTGGCTAAGGGTGGATAGCTGATGGATGGAGTCGTTGAGTGATGGGCGGAGTACAATTTTGCGTGGAGCGGTGTTGTTACCATTTGCACCAGAACCGTGAGTGTTAGTGTTGTGGGAATTCGGCTGCGAGGAGAGGAAGGCGTTGTCGAGAGAACTAATGTTGGGGTTGTTGGACGTGGAAGAGGAGATGGAGAAGCGGCGTTCTGAGTGGGGGGGACGGCGCATATAGATAGCTGCTACAGAGTCGTCGTTTTCGTCGTAGTCGTCATGAAGGGGTAAATCCGTTGGGGGTGTGGACATGGACCGCGCGCGCCCGCTACTCGAGCGTGAGGACTGTGTATCCACGCTTTCAGGCGTGGAGGGACGCTGAGGGTATCCATGTGGGAGTGCTGAGAAGTGAGAAGTGGAGGCCCCAGCACTGGTGGACCGTTGTTGGATTGGTGGGGCAAAATCAAAGTAGGAGCTGTGTAGGGTACTTTGATGACGAGAGATGAGGCCTGGAGTAGCAAAGCCTGATCTAGGGGGGATGATACCTCCATAAGAGGATCGGGGGTGGTGAGAAGGTATTGTTTTGGAAGGTGAGGGAGTGGTTTGTATAAGGGATTGTGAGTGATAAATCCGAGGTCGAGTTATTGTACCCCCACCGACAGCTGGAATTGTTTCGTATTCTGCGACACTTTCTCGGTCATCATATACACTGGGTGGAGGGGTTGCGTCTGAGTCGGGGACAGTATAGTCCCAGTTGACCATGTCAAACGAGGCCGACTCATCGTAATCTTCGTCATCTTCTGGATCACTTGTTTCTTCGGTTAGATCTGCGAGACCTTTATTAGGGGTGAAGAGGCTACTGAAGCCACGGAAGACACTTTTGGTAGGTAAACCTTCGGGTCGAAGGCCATAAGTCGGGTCAAAGTTCTCTAGGTCTGGAAACGAAACAGATTCAGAGGCGACGAGCGGAGAGGGCATTGGGGTAGGTTTATGCCGAGGAAGGGCAGAAGTGGAAGCTGTAGTGTGACGCCCTGCACTAGTGATTGAAGAACCCGAGACTGAACGAGGTCGTCTGAGGGAGCGGAGAGACTGTTGGCGACTCAGGAAGGGCTGTAATCCAATATTAGAGGCTGTCATATTGGGTAGGGGGGCAGAAGCATGAGTATCCGCAAAGGACCTGGCATCATTGAATGTATGTCTCGTGACTGGAGGCGGGCGTTTTTCGAGATAGGGCGCTTCAACTTTGGCTTTAACCCACTGCTGAGAGAGACGGTGGATGATACCAGGCAAATCCTCACGGAACATTTGACGGAGCTGGCCCTCGATCTCGCGTTGGATGAATTTTTGGATGACCGCGATGGAATCAAACGTGGAATTGATGTCGACGTTTTGTAGGGGGTCGGTCTTGAAGACGAGGGTAATGCCCTTTTGCTTCGAGACAACAAGGACTACGTAGGAGTTGAGCTTGAAATGCGAAAGACGGAGGAGCATGGGGACGACGAGGGGTTGTTTTGCAGCCAGCATGCCTCGGGAGCCAGCCATGAGGTGGATGTCGGGCTGCTTGTGATTAAGGGGGTTTGCCTAGAAACTTTAAAATGATTGCACCACAAGGTAGGTGGACTGCAACATACCTGGACTTTTGTCTTGAGGACAAGGTGGGCATCTCCAGAGTAAGTGAGACGAAATATGCCTCTGAATTGATCGACAGTGAGGTCGCCTATATCACGAATCTCGAGCTCAGGGGGCTGCTAAACGTCACCAACTGACTTCAGGACAGGGACCAACAAGACATACCTGTGAACCCATCTCGAGTTCGACGACCTCTATCTTGTCTGCAATAATAGGTGGTTTGTTGCCCTTGTTGAGGGCGGTGTTGAGCATCTGAATAGCATCATAGTGGAACTGGTCTGAGAAACGGGGCCAGTTGAAAGTAAAGGACATGGCCTGCGCTCATGGACGAGCGGGACGACGAAGGGTAATTATCCAAATCGGAAATCAAGCTGCCGACTGTATTCGTCTCTAAACAGACAGACAAGCTGACCAGGCCTCGTCTTAGGGTTAGGGTTTAATCCTCCAACAACCACCACCGCTCTCACACGCGACGGCGACCGTCTCATCGCTGCCATGAATGGCGTCCGCAGGTTCCTTGGCGCTGCCACCGGCATCGCCAACGACCAGCAAGAGCAGGTCTCCTCCCAGTCCCCTCCACAGCTCCCGCCCCAGTCCCCGCCTGTCATCTATGCCAAACCTCTTGCGGGCCCGTCCTGGCCCCCACCCTCACCGACACAGACTCAGCCTGCAGCCATTCCCGTCGACAACCCTAAGCCGACTGCCGCCCTCTTCTTCAGGAAAGATCGCCAGCGCCGCGACGAGTCTCCACCGGCCCCCTCGCCCCCTTCTAATGGCCGCAGCTCACCAACAGCTTCGTCTTCATCTTCACCTCGGGTCCTTCCCAACCGCATCTCTCGCAAATCAGTACCGGACTCCGAGTGGAAACGCACCTCTGTGCCCCTGAACACCCGCGACGAACTCCTCATTAGCCTTCTTGCCTCTGAGGCCGTCGTCGACAGTCGCGGCTTTGAGATCCTTCCCTCAGAACAGGTTGATGATCTCAAAAAGGTCCATTTTATATTTTATTTTCGAAACATTATATTAAACTAGCTCTTAGGAGCACCAAGTCCTTACCGCACGTTTGGGCGCCATGACAAAGAAATTGGCCCTCGAGACAAAAATACGCGACGCTGCAGTGTCCCTGACCAAAGTCAACGCCTCCAACAAACGGGTCTCCAAGCAAAGCGATGAGCAGCTCGAGGCTGCCAAACGTCGAGTCGACGCAGCCCAACACGAGCTATGGCGCGTCTCAGCCCTTGCATACGACGTCCACCGCAAGCTCCTGGAGCACCGGGCAGGCGTTCTCTCCTTCTCAGTCCGCAGCATGGAGAAAAAAATAAATAGTAACGCTTCTGAAGACTCAGGATACGATTCGTCTAACCGCAGCACACTCATGAGCCCCCCATCGTCCATGACAGGCATATCCGGCTCCTCCAAGGCACGTTTCGACGGCGCGCACTTCTTTGCTGGCCATGCGGAGGCCATCACCCCACGCAAGAAGCTCTCTGCCGAGGCGGCCGCAGCCGAGATCATTGTACTGGAGGAAAAGTTACGTGCCGCGACAGAGTCACTGACTGCTGCCGGAAAAAAGCAGGTTGAGATGAGACGGGAGCTGGCCCTGATGCAGTTAGAGAAACAAGAGGTCGAGACTTTGATGGGTATGGAACTGCAGAGTGCCGAAGAGAACATTGGGGCGCTGGAAAGGAATCTCCCTCGAATGGAGAGTCTCGAAGCGGAAGTGCAGCAACTAATGCAAGAGAAAAAGGAATGGGAGGCGGAACGGACGAGATTAGCGGAACGAGCGAAGGAAGCCGACATACTAAGGTCAGAAGGAGAGGCTCGGAGTGGGGGCGAAGTGGAGAGATTGTTGGCAGAGGAACGAGAGAAGAATCGAAGGGCTCTGGAGGAAAAGGATGCAGATATCCAGCAGCTGCGAGAGAAGTGGGAAGCAGACCGGGATGCATGGGAACAGCAGAAAGCGGAAGCGGAAGATGAGAGGTTGGACGATCTGGCACGCCTCCAGGACGAGATGGAAGCATTGAGAGCAGATGATGTGGCGGCCGCACAGAGAGAAGTAGACGAGGGTCTTCGTGCCCTACAGGGAGTAGTCAAACAGTACGGGATTGTATGCTTCTCGCGTGACTCGTCATTGCAGGGCCTCCTTGGCTCTGTGAATTCGCACCTGGAGACTGTTCACGCCAAGCTGGATGCGCATGCTAGGGCAGAGGCTGAATGGGAAGTCACCAAGAGAAAGCTGGAGAATGACGTGAGGAGTGGGCTAGATAAACGCGAGACGTTGGTCAGGGACATTGAAGACGCTAGAAAGGAGAGAGACCAAGCCAAGAGTGAGGCTCGTGTTCGAGTAAGTTTTATTAGTGTCTTACCATTACAACTAACACTTAACAACTGGCTAGGGCCAGTCTGATGCTTCGATTCGAGCTCCCATCTCCCCTTCGTCGAGTTACCCTGATCCTTCTGGTGACTCTGTTGGACGTATCATGTCAATCCTCCAGCCCCTCTGGAATACCCTACCCTCTCCAGAAGCCCGGGCCGCCAAATTCAACAAATCACGCCAACAGTTCCGCGCCGGATCTCCAACACTCAATAGTCCGGGCGGGAAAAGTGTATCATCACTCTCCGACCTTGACGTTCGCTCTCTCAAGTCACTATACGAGACAACACGGGGCGGGCAGCCCCCCTCCCCAGGAGCGGGTGGAGCATTTACGATCGAGGCATTCGCGGCACGCGTGCAAGCGCTGATGGCGGACGATCGCGCGCTGATCGAACGGCTGGTACGATTTGCGCAGGCACATGATCTCCTGAAGAAGAATGCGGAGCGGGCACAGAAATTGGCACAAGAGGGGAACACCGCATTAGAGACATACCAAAAGCAGGTGAGGACGCTGGAGGACCGGAATATGTCGATGGCCGCGAAACAAGCCGCCATGTACGTTTTTCTTTTTATATATGCATAGACGCATTCTGTAGTACTGATGTTTTGGGGGGCCGTAGGAACGAGGAAGTACAGCATTTGCAGGACATGATTGAGAGGGTGACGAATGACAAGACGGAGGTGGAAATGTTGGCGGCTGAGCAGGCGGAAACATGTCGCCAGCTAACTGAGGCGAACAACACGTTATCAGCAAGGGCACTGACGCTTGCTGAAGAAGCAGCGTCTGCACCAGAGATGGTGAGGAAACAACTCGAGAGCCAGCTGGTGGAGTGCAGAGCTGCGCTTGAGCGAGCGCAGGAGGAAGTGATTGCTATGAGAACGTCGGAGGACTCGCAGCGGATTGCAATGATGGATGAATTGAACTCAATGCAGACGGAGAACGGGATGCTAAGGGCACAATTACGAGCAAGGAAGTGACAGTTTTTGGATATTGGTTGGTGTTTTTTTGGGACGCACTGGATTCATCTGTGTATGCTCTACCTGCATTTTCGAGGACACATATATCACTCATCTTATTTTCTGGTCTATACTCATTGGGCCCGCCTCGGCAATATACCACACTCCCTCCATGACCGTTTCACCTTCATGCCTCGTGTCAAGAGGCAAAAGATACAAAACCCCCGGCGGGATTCGAACCCGCAACCTCCAGATAAGTCTTCGTAGAAGTCTGACGTCATAACCATTAGACAACGGGGGCTTGCGCAATTAGTGTTTTCGTGGCTTTGAATATCTGAATTCGCTAAATTACACCCGTACTTCTCGGAAAAACCTTTCCAGCATTAACTGGACTCTAGACAAAGTGTTTTTGCATTCCTTTCAATTGCAATCGGCTACTCACTGAGGAAGCAAATCCGACATTAGTCCCAGAATTACTGTTAGGATATTTGTGAAAAAGAGCTGCTTCTTCTCACTCCAACCCCCGGCGGGATTCGAACCCGCAACCTCCAGATACCGGTTAGTAGAAGTCTGACGTCATAACCATTAGACAACGGGGGCTTGAAGGAAAATGCACGTGATGGTTTACGGGGACGGAGAAAAAAGAAGACGGGCCGTGAAATGAGATGTGAGCGATGTAAGAGGCGGCGACGACGACAATGTCAGATTCACCAATTCTACCAGGCCCTGTCCTCTCCAGTTCTCCAGACACTGCCTCTACTATTCCCTCTGGCCCTGTCCGCAGGCACAGTTCCCCTAGTCGTCGTACAGGCTCACCTCCACGCCGCACCAGCGACGTTAGCGATGGCACCAGGCGTCGCCACTCACCAACTTTGACTCGTACGTTTGACCCCAACGATCCAGATGCACGCGAGCGCCAGCGTACGATGGACGTTGACATGGCTATGCAGTTGTCTCGCGCGAGGAGGGAGACAATCACGTTGTCACCTGTGGCCTCACCGTATGAGACATCTTCTACGCCTGATAATCCACTCCCGCCCATCTCTGCGTTGTCACCACACGAGGAACACCACCTCGACATCGCCCGGGGAACCTCACTGCATACTGTCACTACCGATGTTGACGGTGACGACCCGGCTCCACCGAGCCCAAGCACTTCGTATGTTGACCTCGACCAACGGCTGCACCAGGCCCAGGATACATCGCTGCCTGCCCCAAATATGCAGGATCCCGCCTCGACGTCGTATGGACTACCGACCTACCAGGCCAATGCTCCACACTCCGAATTCAATTTTACATTGATGGAAGAGTTTGCAACGGCCGAAAAGGCCGCCCTCGGCCTCACACCCACCACCAAGTTCTCGCTCTCCGCTTTGCGCAACAGGAACGTTGCCACTGCCCCTCCTGATGCCGACACAGACGATCCATCGTCCTCTACTTCACCACGTACGGGCCGCCACCGCAAGCTTAGCCAGAGCAACCCCCATCCGCGCGTCCACCGCAAAGGTATTGGCGGAAAAATGGCCCTTTTCGAAGGTGACCCCGGCTCATCCTCCCTCCCAGCGCGCCTTGGGCTTGTCCTGGGCGGCAGCCCTACCCTACACCATCCTTCGCCATACGAGACACTCTCAGGTGTTTCTCCTTCTACTGGAGGTATTTTACACCACCCTTCAGGCCACGACCGCCCGTACCGCTTCTCCTTCTATTCTAACGCCCTCGCTGCAACCATACATGCCCGCAGCCTCAGTGAACTCCCTGCCGAGGGCCAGTCATTCGAGGACCTCTTCACGGGTATCGGCTCACGTGCCACCGAAGAATATCGGCCCGCACACCAAGATCGGCCGGTATCCTCTATATTCATGGGGAGGTCGGGGGCTGGCGTCGGACAACGTGTTGTCAGCCCCGAAGGGAGCTATTTCAGCTCAAATCATGGGAGCAGCAATAATAATAATAATAATCACTTTAATAAGCGAACGGGCGAGAAAGGGGGCCCACCCATGGGACCTCTTGGGCCGGGTGAAGACTCGGACGACGGGACATGGTGGTTAGACATTCAGAGCCCCACTGACGAAGAGATGAAGATGCTGTCCAAGGTACACTTTCGAACCTTATTATGGTACACACGGCTGACAAGTTACGCCAGGTGTTTTCTATTCATCCCTTGACAACAGAAGATATTCAAATGGAAGAAACGCGCGAGAAAATTGAGCTGTTCCGGAACTATTATCTAGTATGTTTCCGTAGCTTCGATCAGGATCAGTACAGCCCCACCCACCTGGAGCCCCTTAACATGTACATTATTGTATTCCGTGAAGGGATACTATCCGTGAGTCACACCATTCTTCTCTACGCCGGCCCGGCTAACTAAACCCCTATCGTGTAGTTCCACTTTCGTCCCACCCCGCACCCGCAGAACGTTCGGAGGCGCATCAAACAGCTCAAGGACTACATCAACGTGACCTCTGACTGGATCTCGTATGCTTTGATTGACGATATCACTGATGCCTTTGGTCCACTAATCCAGGGCATCGAATACGAGGTCGACTCAATTGATGAGCTTGTTTTGATTCTCAAGGAGACGGAGCAGAGTGATATGTTGAGGCGCATCGGGACGTGCAGGAAAAAGGTAATGGGGCTGTTGAGGCTCATGGGAAATAAGGCAGACGTGGTGAAAGGCCTGGCAAAGCGGTGTAATGAAAATTGGAGGGTGGCACCAACTTCAGATATCGTAAGGCCTTCAGACCCCTGTATAATAGTGCTTGAGCTTATTGAATGATTTATTAGGGACTATATCTCTCAGATATTCAGGTGTGTTGCTTTGAAGATCATGTTATTCGCTTGCTGACTATTCGTTGGACGCATATAGGATCATCTTATCACAATGACACAGAACCTGAACCATTACGAGAAGATCCTGTCGCGCTCACACTCGAATTACCTCGCCCAGATCTCGATTGAGATGACGGACGCGAATAACCAGATCAACGATGTGCTCTCGAAGCTAACCGCCCTGGGTACGGTGCTCATCCCGATGAATCTGGTTACAGGTGTGTTCCCTCGTTCCCTTTGTTGTTTGGAAGTTCCGACTTTGGCTAGTGTGTTTGCCTTTTTTACTTATACCTCCTTTCCTACTTCCTTTATCCAGAGTCCTTCATAGCTAGCATTGTCCTTAAACTAACGTTCTTGTCCATAGGTCTGTGGGGCATGAACGTGCACGTTCCGGGAGAAGGTGTTGCAGGCTACGCGTGGTTCATCTCGATTATTGCGTGTCTTGCCGCATTCGCGTGTATTGGAGGATACTCCACGTACCGCTTCATGGTGCGCCGATCGTAGCCTTCGATATTTGCTGTTGATTTGTCGGGGACGCGAGCCGTGGACCGCAATGGGGCGGATTTTTATTATCATCATTGGGTTTGGGTGGAGTATGCGGGCTCTTCAGTTTACGATGTTCCCCTTCGACGGCTGAGGAACTTGGTGATTTACGGACGGCTCTTCCATATAAATGTAAAATTAATAGGAAGCTGTGCGATATTCATCTTACGGGTGTTGCAGTACTTCGCCAACGTCAAATTGTCGCACATTTTGCATTCGTGTTCTAATTGTATTTGCTACCAAAATATATAGAATCCAACTATGCATACCCTCCTATTACCCACTAGTAGATTAATACGATGTACCGAATTGCGATGACCGACCCGACCATTCCCTATTTGTCTACATGTCCTGCAAATCCGCCGCAGTAGAGCAACACCGTTGAAGAATCATGTGATCATAAAATTCCGACGCAAAAGAAAGCCATTATAGCAAGAAAAAAGAGGTACAGGTTAAAAGAAGAGCATATATTTAGCTATGACACAGCGTAAGTACGAAGAGGGGGAAACAAAAAAGAATAAACCAATTATATACAACGGTCCTTGTTAGTTTGGGCCTTCACAATGGCGGGCCGTGCATAGTCGGAGAGCCGTTCGGACCGTTTCTGAGTGTCGGGATGTAGGGTGACCTCGGCGAGGTAATAACTTTCTGGTTTACTGGAGAGACGATCATCGCCAAAGACGGAGAGAGTGTCTGTACAGGCCTTTCTGGCGGGGACGCCGGTGTGGTGGGAAGAGCACGTCGTTTCGCCGATGACGGCACTGATGATGATGAGCTGACTCGAGAAAAATCGTCGGCCGGCTGGGGCGTGTCTTCGACGTGTTTGCGCTTCCTCGAGGACGGCTGCGGTGTCGAACGGGACGAGGAACTCTGGCGCCGCTGCGTAGATGGAGGTCGTGCAGGGGTGGACATTGTCCCCCATCTAGACCAAGGGGGTGGCGGTGGGACGTGCTGAGTAGATGAGGTGATGTATGAATCTGCGTGGACGGCGGGCACTGGCGGGCTTGGATGATGGTGGTGGGAGGGGGCATACTGCATTTGATTGGGGTGTGAGATGGGGGCTTTGGGGCTGACGAGGTGGTTCGATGAGGATGGTCTAGATGTCGTCGACATTTCGGGCTGGCCAGGAACAAAGGCGATAAGTTCTACGAAGAGCGTCTGAACATAGGGTGGCGCCATCTTCTTATATATGATCTCGCGGCTAAATGTTTCCAGCATCTCAGATGTGTTGATGTATACGTCTGCTGGTTGTTCTTCTGAGGCTATATATGAGATAAGTTCTAGGTCAGTTTCTTCAAAAAAAAAAACTTACCGATGGGCTTGACTCGCACGTCGGAGTATTGATAGGTCCTATTCTTCCTCAAACAGCACAGCGGGCAGATAAAACGTGAATTTTCGGGTGATTCCATTGGATAGAACACACAACCTGCATGATATAGTTTCGAGCAAGATTCGCATTCCACTGTTGGATAGTTAAGAAGATATGGGGTCCGACCTCTGCATATACAGCGAGTACGGTCTGACCAATCAGCGTCGATGTCTTGTCCAAAGGTGAACCGCGGCCGTCGCCTTTTCTTCGGACGAACGATCGGAGGACGACCTGCAAGTATGCGATGCAAACCCGCAAGATCTAAGCCAAAGGATACCTCAGGGTTCGGGGAGACTGCGAATTGAATCTTATAGAGCTTGCGCATGTAATGCCGTACTTGATGGATATAGCCTGGCCGTTGGTTGGTAGGTTGAGAGGTAAATGATAGGAACTGCCCAATGACGGCTGACAGACGATCAACGCGATGAACGATGAGCTCTAACTGTTTCCAATCCTCCGAATAATTTTTTGTGATTTCTGGGGCTTTCGTGAGAATATTTGGTAGGAAGCAGAAGTGCCAGCTGCGTTCCTTATGAATGGCACCATTCCAATGATGATGATCACAGAAAGGGCAAGAACCACCGTTCTTTGCACATTCTCCGTGGAACCGTGCATAGCAGTGGTCGCATTGAACAGCATCTGAAACGCCACCAGGAGGTGGGGGCCGAACGGGGGTATTACAGATGCATGTGAAGTACTCATCAGTTGGAGGGAGATCATCCTCAGGTTCTGTGCATTCCAGTACATCCTGGAGTATACTAGCACCGTGTGGGGCTTGGTGTTCAGGGCAAAACCATGGAAGGTCAGAAATCCACTGGTAGTGAAGCTTTAGTTGAGTATCCAGTTTCTCAAAGGTAGGAAGGGAAAACATCCGAAGGTGGTCTCTAGCGTATGTCTGCCATTGTTTGATAGTTTGGAAAACATCGTCATCATCCGTGTCATGATATCGATTTCTCAACACCTGGTCGCATCTGGATTCGAGATCGGTTGCAATTTCGGCGGTTCGCCTTAAATCGGTGACTGACGCGATACTAAAGTCCTTCTCTGCACGATTTACAAGACGCATGACATCTTGGACTCGGGGCTTGGGGGCATCGGGTTCAGGGTTTAACCACGCGAGTGCCTGTTTATCGAAATCTTTGGCTTTGGCACGAGACGACATCAAGCGGTCGAGAACGGTGGGATCGATAGGAATTCCTGCGTCCATGTTGGCGAAGTCTTCTAATTCGTCTATAGTTTTTCTCGGTTGGGCAAGAATATTCCTGGCACGTTCCTCCCAATTATTACCTACACGTTGCCTGGCCTCCAGGAGTTTAAGATGTTTATTGTCTGGAGAGATGTTACACGTCCGGGCGCGAGTCAAAAGCTGGCGGACTTCCTCTAGTGTTAGTGCCGCGTCTTCATCCTCCAACTTCTCCTCTAGTTCTTGGACCAATTGCTCGCGATCAACTATTTTCTCAACTTCTAAGAGCTCGTCCAAGAGCACGTTGACCGAAGAGCCGTTCAATAGAAGACGTTTACACTCCTGTAGGAAATGTTCTCTATCCTCATCTGCAGGAGACTGCCTGAGCAACGCGTCAGCCTTGATCTTCGTATCTTCAGCTTGTTGTGCTAATGTCTGCAGAACACTGATTTCCGAACAGTCGAACCCGAGGTTCTCTACTTCCCTGAGAAGAGCATATAGGTCATCTAAACCACGGTCTGGTCTATCGCCTGGATCATCTAGAGAGTTCATGGGTGGTTCATTTGTTGATGGGCGCCCCCGGGAGCGGCGGGATCGTTTTCTGCTCTGCTTTCGAATGATGAATGTATTGGCGGAGTCAACCCATTCGTTTGCTCTGTTGACACACTTTCGGAGGCTGGCAAGTTCGGGGAGGGGGAAATTAATTCGATCTCCTTCTGCGAGCAAAGCACGGAGGGACCGGAGAGGAGGACGAGCGCTCTCGAGTAGGAGCTTATTGAGCTTCCCACGCCAGGCCGACGGTATTGCTGCGCGCTCAGCAACTTTTGCATGGGTCTCTAGCACCTCCTCGTCGGAGAAACGCTTTCGTAGAGTTAATTGGTGTCCCGTACGGCCTTCGCATAACAAACTTATATGATCAACACATACGATCTTTGTTGTACACTGGCAAGTGATTTGTGAAAGGTAACAGAAAGTCTTGCAAATGGTGCATTGATATTGGTCCTCAGAACGATCCTCTTGTTCCAGAATTTCCACTAGGCCCTGTGATCGGGCTCTTCTGCGATCATTGATTTCCCGATCAGTCATCTCCTTAAGGCTGTCGATCAACCTGCACAAGAGTCAATGCATAATTATTCAATTATCCAACAGGAAGATTCCTACCACATTGCAGTCTTGATTGACTGAGATTGTTGCGTAATCGTGACGAGAAGTTCGTCGTGCGAGAACACCGGAAGTTTCCTGTGTTCTCGATACCTTTGAACACAGTCTCGACCATAAGGTAGCCAGTCTGGCAGAGCAAAATTCACTGCTTCGTTAAAGTTTAACTGATGTTGAAAAACTTGTTAGATATTAAATCATTGGGTAGGAGATATGTTTACCCCGTGATTAAAACCTGCATGATAAGCTTTAGGAAAAGTTATAACAAATTCCCCAGCCCTCTGGTTACAAGCATATACCCGGACACCAGCATCAGTAACCCGCTTGGGGTTCATGAGAGTGACCAATTGGAACAATAGGTCAGGCTGAGCCTCAAATAGATCAGGAGCTTCGCCCTTGATAGCGGCCTCGAATTTCTCAGCGTCTTCCCCTGGAATACCGTACCATGTTTTGGTCTCTCCCCAGTGCACTATAAAGATAATATATGTTTGAAAAGAGTTTGGCGGGTTTGAAAAATAACGTACTGAAATTAATGCTATAGGTGTAATGATCCTATAAAATTTATAAGCAAAAGAACATTATTACTGGTTCACCCTACCTCATTATGCCAACAAAAAGTAGAAAATGCCATGCCTACATACGTCCAAGGGACTGTCATACCGGAAATGTCGGATTTGATAAATCTCAGTAACGAATCTGAAACAATGGGCATATTATTCAAATTCCACGGGTCCTTGGAGTAATGATTTAGAGGGTGAGTTTCCATTGTTGGCATTGCACTAGTTGGGAATTTTTAGACTGCCTGCGGCAGAATAGAAAAAACACGTACCTGCCATGGGTTGTTGAATGAACGTCTGCGCCATACTCAACTTCAACAGTTTCATGAGGTGATTGGACTAGGCGCCAAAATTCATTTTCCACGTCGTGTTCTGAAACATCAATATTCCCAATACGATTTGACATTACGCCCTCCTTTCTTATCGCTGGATCTGGTGGGTGAGATTCGAACCACGTCCGTCTAAATTCCAGGTCACGGGCCTGAAAGCTTGAAAGACTATGTTCTTCGCCTTCATCAAATCCGAAGTCACCCCCGGTGCCCGATAAGCAGGTATAACAAAACCATTGTTCCTTGGGAATGGTATCCAGGGGTGGATCTAGGCAGAACATATGGAACCCTAGGGTCCCCATGAAAGATTGTCTTCAAAGTGCAATATGCGACCTACCACAATCACAACCGTCACAAAGTAACATTTCTTCACCGCGATTTTTCTTGTGACATATCTCGCAATTTTGCTGTTCCCGGCTTGTCATTGGCGTCCTTGGGGTAAGAAAGGGGGTCCATACCTCGGGGGTCCCTTTGGTATCATCCTTACTCTTGTCATAAAAAATAGGTGATGGAATAACCGGAGAGGGAAGTAAATTATCACTGCCAATCGATTTCTTTGACGATGCTAACACATCGTGAGCGAAAGAAAAAAATTCTACATGAACAGCGTACAAATTGGGAGTTCATGTGAACCCATCCTTAGGCTCCGACGTGGTCTTGAACTGGCTCCATTACCGACTTTATATTCGCTCTCGTCTGGAGGTTCGGATAGAGGGCTTGAAGTTGCAGTAAGAGGGCTAGAAGGCGTACTCGCATCACCCACTGTAGTGGTTGTGGCGCTCAGTCGAGAATGTTTACCCATCGATTGGATATTCATCTGCGTCTTGCTATGAAAGTCACGAGAGATAGCTGGAGACATCGTTGGAGAGTTTCGAGCACGATCGCAGAAATGTTCATAAGGGAGGATGACGCGTGTGTAGGAATTTTTGATCTGTGTTGACAGGCCGGGTATCCCTCGGTATCCAAGAATCCGACCCAGATCGGACCACCTCTTGCCCTTGGTAACCTAAAAAAAGAGATAAAAATGATTCTCACTAAAAAAAAAAATGGTCAGGCGCTTACAACATCAAAACCTCCCAATTTCTGAACTTCCTTGCGCAGAAGCCAAAGATCTAGCGGTTTATGGTTGATCGTCGGTACCACTACACGTGGATTTCCTTGCTGCTTGTGAAAGCGATAAAGTTGTTCTAGGAAATTCAATTTGGCCCGAGATGAAGCTTCAATGGAATTAAGACGTTGGAGTCGAGTCCTAAACCGAAAACCCTGTGATGCGACGGGTCGTTTAAATTAAGCTGAAATAACGTGCGGCAGTCTACGAACCTCTGTATCTGTCACAAAGGGCATCTCCCAACCTGCAGGTGGCACAACTTTGCAGATTCCGTAATTCTTTGCTTCGCCCGAAATTGATCGAATATATACCATTGGGTCCTTAAATTCTTCTATTGTTGGGTAGAATTCAGGACAATCTTCGAGTCCAAATGGCCTCGGAGCTTTTTCTACGATCTTGTGGCGCGAGCTCGAGGTTTTCACAGATGAGAGGTCCAGGACTGGCGAGACTGGGATGGGGGTCGTGCTCCAAACTTTTCCATTGGTGACATCCCGATAGCCTTCGTCGTCTGGATTTGGTGATGATGATCTTGCATGACTATTGAGAGCTGCTAGCGCTTCTGTTTTCGATTTTCGGGGTGCTCGCTTTGATTCGTTGTTTGTGGACTGCTCAGGCTCTGCTAAATCAGTTTCTTTGTCGGAACCGGATTCAAAAGATGTAGCGCCCTCCACACGAATATCCAGCGAAGAAAAGAATGTACTGTTGGGTTTATCGGGAAAGTTGGACGGCAGGCTGGTCAAACCCGACTGAGATGGACTGTCGGTCGTGAAACGGGGTGATCTGCCCCGTCGAGAGGGTGTGCCTCGGGGGGTAGAGGGAGCAGAGCTCCCGTGCATGTCGATTCTGGCTACTGCCGGATTTTCAGACGAAGTTCCAGCTGTTCTTGTCAACGTTCCGGTGTCGCAGCCTTGCTCAGGGAATGAGTAGCGGAGTGTCAATATTAACCAGTGTATGTTATTTTGATGCTTCGGCGTGGGTAAAATTTCCTTTCTCGGACAACAAGCTTCTCCTCCTCCTTCAGAAGTCCTGAAGCAGGCTGGTCTACACCATTGAAAGAGTAAAAACAACTTTATCCTTATCCATTTATCCATCCTCCCATGGTCCCCATTTTTTCAGGCGCGCCCGCTGAATTCTGCCTCTGAACTTTTTTTTGGGCTAAGCCGTCCACGTGGCCCAACTATGACTATACGGGACGTATGGAAGAAGGCACTGTTGCGATTAGGTCGCGTGGGATACTATCCATAAGTAGGCCACATCTCATATGATACATGAGGATACTGCTTCAGAGTAACGGGATCGCAATTTGATTTTTAAACTCGCACCCAATATTAGCGTACATGCACGATTAGTTACATATCATGAGGCTAGCCGCATTTTCCCGAGTAAGGGAGGCTTTCATGACTGAATCGAGGTCTGGCCCTTCGATATTGTGTTGTCGATCACATTGATCAAATCTGTCACTATTGTACTTATAATTGAAGACCCTAATGCCACTCAACTGAATGCTGAGAAAAGTTTTAACGTGTACGTACACGTGGATCCGCTACCAAGTGATGCATATCAGGGAGCATCGATATGTATCATAAATACTTGAAGGGGAGAGCATCCTATAGCCGGTGTGGTAAGTACAACTCCGCGACGGTCATCGCGTGACATATTATTACTTGTTCCAAATGTTCTGAAAGGTGGAGGGAACCATATATTTTGACCGCCTATCGCACCGACTCTGCAACAGACCATGACCGGCCTCCCCAATAACGGCGTCCTACTCGGATGATAGTAATAAGACCAATCGTAATCTTGGCGGCGTCAAAAATGCTATAAGCATGGCGAGGGCCGATAAAGAAAGCGGTTCCAGCGAGAAGCGCGAGACACCACCGAACGGACAACATTTCCTCGAAACTGTTTCACCGTCAATGACGGAATCCGGAAATAAAGATGACTCACCTTTGCCGTTCAAACAGTGGCCCCGCGTTCCACGATGCAAAATCCACCAAGATTAGGAACGGCGCAACATTCAGGAAGTTGTGATCACCATCGAAAGGGGTAGTAAATCCAGCGGTGAAAAGAGTTCGTACCCAGACAGCCAACACAGGGGCAGCCAATGGAAGCAACCATGTCATTAGCAGCAATAGATGCATGTTATGATTACGATTGTTTATTCTATATTGCTCGTCTCGGACCGGAACCGTTTGGGAGTCATCCTCTGAATCAGCATCAGTATCGTGTACACGTATCAGGGGAATAGCAGCGACGCCTGGGGTAAGAGATCCTCCAGGGAAAGAATCGGGCTGGTTCAGCGACGCGCAGGTGTAGAGATGTATTACCCAGCAGCCCAAGTAAGCCACTTGCCAGGGCACAAGGAGGAAAATGAGCGCGAAAATCAGGCACATCGACACAACAGTGCTCCTGTGAACGCGGAAGTCCTCTCTCCGTCTATGTGTAGTCTTAGTAAACTTAGTAGTCGAATTAGGAGAAATACACACCGTCCGAAAATTGATCTTCCGAGACTTCCAATAGGCCACATCAATATTACGAGGAACCACCAACTGATACACACCAGTCCGCTCGCCACGAGCAGAAGCAATGGGGCGATCGGAGCGAAAAGTATCTCCCCACTATTCCCAAGATAGTATGCCGCAGGAAGAGGCAAGACGGAACAAATCAAGGAAAATAGCAAGAGTTTACGGATAGTTTTACGACCATACAGATTCAACGAATCCTGGACCGTGGGGACCGCTGATTTTCATTAGTGAGGTTCCATCCGGCCCGTGAGATTAGCAATGCTTACCACCTGTGGTGTCGTTCGTATGCCATGCGCCCAAAACTAGGGTAGCTACTACGCCTATTGCCCAACTGACAAGCGTCGTAGGATACCGTGATGCCCAGCGCCCCAAAGTTGCAGACCAATCGACATCAATCACAAAACCAATCAAATCCTTTTCGCATCCCGTGAATCCTGAGGAATAAATAGAGAAGTCAAGCGTTCTAGGAACGAAATAAGTGTCTCGGGGTATATAAGGAGCTGCATGATGTGAATGCAGAAGAATCCTGCCATTAAGGGATCTGACAGGGAAATAATGTGTTTCTAATGGTTGGGACCTGTGTAATATAAGAGGCGACAATAGAGGACCTATGCGTACCCGTATTGAATTAGGTCATACAAAGGAGGGAAATAACATACCTGAGCACGGTGGGCCATCTATGGATAATTTGGGAGTTATCCTATACACTATCAAGGCGCTTGATGGAAGTTTTGGGAATGTAAAGCGAGTGTGCAGAGTATGTCGATCAGGTAGAAAAACAGTTGTACTACCTAGGAGGAGCGCTTCAAAAGAGAGCCATCAGCTTGGCTCCGTCGCGGAGAAATACATGGAGATCTCACAAAGTATACTGGAATTGCTGTATGTAACTTCCTTGCTAGCAAAGCCGCCAACGACCCAACCCCTTCCATCGGCACCTGCCACATGGACACCAACCCATTTCTCATCATTGGTATTATCAAATTCTGGTAAATCAGCTTCATAAAGCACAACACCTTCTGACTCATCGGTGCCTTCTCCGGGTACGGGGAAAACTGCGCCTGTATTAGGGTTCGGTATGAGCCTCAAAGAATAAGGGATCTTCGGGATGCATTTTGGGCCAGTTCCGCTTATAATAGATGAACTAGTACAAATTGACACAGTAACTTGAAGGGGGATTGGGTTCTGGGGCGAGACAGGTGGAATTGTTCCCCGAGAAACATAAAGTACCAATGTTGCAGTAGTGTTAGAATGTAATCCTTTAGGCGCTGGTAAAAGATAAGTCCTTGAGCCCCGGGGATCCCTCAGGATTAGGGGGACATTGCCGGGGAGGACCTCATACGTTGTACGATCAGCCAATGTAATCTCATTTTCTGGAGTTACCATAACAGAGGGAAGAGTATGTCCGTCCCGCAACCATCGATCCAACACGATGGCTTTCTCGAATAACGAAGCAGAGACTTCGGCCTCGAGGATGGCTCTGGCAACACGCCATCGCACTTGATGACACCAGACCATTTCTCGATGGCCCACACCTGTCCAAGCACCCTCTAGAGCTGATGTGAAGACCGTCCGTCGTAAGACATTGTCTGCCCTCGTCCCCGGAAGCACGCACGATTCAGAAGGAATCATCATGTCCGTCGCACCACCACATAGTGAAAGGATGGGAATAGGGTTATGCTCTAGTACTTCTTTGTTTTTGCGGTAAATAGCATCAATGCGCGAATCGAAGCGGGCCGGGGGCAGGGTGTGGGGGGTGGACATGGTAATTATCGTTGAGATATATGGAGAAGGGAGAAGCGAAGTGGCGACTATTCCGCCCATCGAATGGCCCATGAGGATGATTGTCGTATTAGATGGGTATAGTGAGAGGATGTAGTCTATTGCGCGAGAGGTGTATTGGGTTTGAGATTCCAAAGTTGGTCCATGAAATGCAGAAAGATCCTCATTGAACTCAACTGTAAACCAAAGGTTAGTATTAGTATACTAGTCTTAGAATTGATATCAATAGAACTAGATGGACTGTACTTGGGGGTGCGCCTTCTCAGCAAGTTATTTCCCCACCACAAACACCATATACAGTTTCAAAACAGTAAGGTCAGAATCCGCACCTGCGAAGAAGTCTAAAGGTTTCAAAGAACGTGAGGCGAATTCGGGCGCTACAGTGCCAGGAGAGGTATAAAACTGCCTTGCTGCAGACGACGCGATGGAGCGGACTTGACGAGACGATCCCGCATTTCCTGGGATAAAGAGTACGGGCACACCGCGCACCTGTACATCGTTCAACTCATTATACGTTGACACCGGAAAGGACAAACCTCAGAGTCCCATCCATCTTCACGGTACAACCATAGTGAATACCTCTGGGAAAAGGAAGTCCAAGACAAATCAAATTTGTCCTGCACGACATAAGCAGGGTTCATCCATGACATGCGGCATCCCTGGGGGGAAAGGCTATGGCTGATGTCCACAGAGGCAAAGTAGGAAACTGATATAACGATCAAAGAACATAATCCAAGTGCTCCAGTTGGTATAAATCGCATGTGTACACAGGCCAGATATGGATGGTAGTCGGCAAGTTCAGAATACGTGGCCCTGATGTTCCAGTAGTAGTAAATTTGAGAAACCTAGTCTGATGGTTAGAACGATTTCTACCTATGAAGCTTCCGCTCTCATATACGCGAACCAGAGGACCAGAACAGGTATCCCATATGTTCCTGTGACAATAATACTTTCATTTATAATATCTTCTCGATGAACGATAAAATGTTGAACGTGTTCAGGATAAAGGAATTGATTGACTAGCTAATAATAATCGTAAGGTCTGAGGTACGTGGTAATGCGATGTAAGAGTGGGAGCAGGCGACGCTTTATCAGAGCGTCGCAGAGGGGCAAATGGTAATGATGATAGACTAAACAAAACAACAATGACAAATCACTCCTCAGCGGCTGCTTCTGCATTTTCGTCCTTAGAGTCGGTAGGTTTGTCAGCTAAGGACAAAATTAGCACTCAATATTATATACAGTATTCGGCAGTACATACCTGAATCTTGCATATCCGAAGTCCACAGCGTCAAGTTGTCCCTCAATAGTTGCATGATTAATGTCGAATCTTTGTAACTCTCTTCTGATAGAGTATCAAGCTCAGCAATGGCATCATCGAAAGCTTGTTTCGCGAGATGGCAAGCACGATCAGGGCTGTTGAGGATTTCATAATAGAAGACCGAGAAGTTCAGTGCAAGACCGAGACGGATAGGGTGCGTGGGGGGGAGTTCGGTAACAGCAACGTCCGAGGCAGCCTTGTAGGCTTCCAGCGACTTATCAGCGCTGTCTTTGCGCTTGTCGCCAGTGGCGAACTCGGCAAGATACCGATGGTAATCACCCATCCTAGAGAGAATATAATTAATTGCGTATCGAAGATTTGAGATAAAACATACATCTTATGGTAGAAGACCTTTGATTCACCGGATGCTGCAGAAGGGATGAGGTGCTTGTCGAGCACGTCAAGGATGTCCTCGCAGATTTTTGCAAGTTCCGTCTCGATTTTCTCTCTGTAGCCCTTGATCATTGCGACCTGAGCTTCATTACCCTTCGACTCCTCTTTCTGTTCAATCGACGAGACAATTCTCCATGAAGCGCGACGAGCACCGATAACATTCTTGTATGCGACAGAAAGGAGATTGCGTTCCTCCACAGTGAGTTCTTGGTCTGACGAGGCAACACGTTTCATGTTCTCAACCATTTCTGACAAGAAACTTATGATCTATCGATTGAAAACCGAAATCAATCAGAAGCATACCTTCGTAACGCTCGGCCTGCTCAGCGAGCTTGGCGAGGTAAACAGAGTCTTCGCGGGAATCAGGCATCTAGACATGGAGTTATGAGAACACGAAAATGTACGTAGCGACGCGTCTGAGACATACGATTATAGGTGAGAGTGGTTGAGTGGTTGGGTGGGTGGATGCTAGGGAGCTAGGTCATTAGCTGAACTGAGGAAAACAGCTGGAGGTTCGAACTCACATTGAGGGGAGGGGGGGGCGATAAATGATAGATTGGAGTTGGAGTTGTTAGTCAAAAGTACTTGAGATAAAAAGCGGGCTGGGCAGAGGGTTATAGGCCACGTGATGTACCCATCAGGGCAGAGGGTTGGATGATTTCACGTGATGATTCCACAGAACTTTCTACTTTCGCCGGCAATCTTTTCTTCAGTCCGGTTGCTTTGTTACCTACAACGGTCGTCTACAACAATGTTCCCTATAATCAACCCTTTTCTACGTTTTTGTGAAGAACTACCCTCCTATAGCTACTTGTCAACCCCATCAAGTCCTGTATCAAACCCATAACAATCTCACGTGCCAAGTTTGAACAGCATTTGACCCCTTTATCACACAGAATCAATTTTCCATTCATCTATTGAATTCCAAGCGCCCTTTCTTTAAATAGAAACCAGCTGCTTATCTCCAGGTGTACACCACTACGTATATACAAAATTATAGTGCGCACGTGTCGGGTGTTAGAATTTATTTCTTCGTTGCATTTCCGCTCGGAAATAAGGAGATTAGGCCCGTGTAAAATTTTACATACATATGTGTCTCCCCAAGGGTCTGGACGTTGTTCTGCACTCTGAATTCATATCGCCTGTTTTTTCATGCTTCCCTAATCCTATTATGTACCTTAAATCGTTACGGTGTTATCCACGAAACGAAAGTCTAACATAGAAGGGTCTACCGAATTCAAAAAACCGTACACGCCACATTTGGGGATAGGATATATTATATGGTCAATACCATGATAACATGTGGTTTACGATGCTAGTTGGCAAACCTTGTCGCGTCTTCTGACTGTAACGGTGAGTTTCGCAAGCAAGTGAGATATTTCTTGTGCAAGTCAAATACGCCAAGGAAGGTATTATGCTTATCAAAAACGTGGGAGAGTGATGACTATGCTTGCGGCGTATGAAAAGACATATTGGACTGGAGACTCAACCGACTAAAGCTACGGCGAAATTCTCGTCAACTACTTCAAGTAGAATGTCTGCTCCTCAGACTGCAGCGCCTACTGTTCCACAACCAAATGAAGAAGCCGGACAGACTTCGTTCGGAAAAGTATTTAGCATTTTACAGGTACAATTTATTTGATCATTTCGTGGTGTTTTTATTCAAATCCTTGAACTTTTTAGCAAGTGCTTCTTATCTGGGCCATTTCGCAAGTTGGTATGTTCTTCATGACGTAAATGGCTTTAGAAGTGATATTTATACACACCTCAGCCACTAAATTCCTATCGCAATCTTCTACATCCAAGCCGCATGTCGTAGTTCCTTCGAAGCCTGGCGACCCGCCTGCGATTGACCCAAGGTTACTACCTCCTGTAAGCGCAGACCTAGCGTGGTCGCTTGGACAAAGCCTCGATATGCACGTATTTTTATCGACTTCACCGAATGGCGACGTGTTCAGTGGCGAATGGACATCAGGATGGCGCGAAAACCAAGACAAGGACCTCCCGAAATTCGTCTGGCAAAACTTAACGTTTGGGAGCTACAAGGATACTCGGGTTGCTGATTTGAATGTGAAATTCCCCGAGGTGAGTATAGCTCAAGCGCAGGGATTGTCATAGGGCATGACGTACGATCTAGAGCGTGTTAAGGAATGGCTCGTTGTGGGCAGACATTTTCCTAACTAAGAATGGAGCCAGCCCCAACCCTCACAAACCGTCGTTTAACCCCGAAGATGTTCATCATGTTCGAAAGCGTAAGTTTGTCACATTGGTCATGGTCTTCTGGGTGCTTACAATATTATTAGTTTTAACTCCATATCTTGCCCGACTCAAAGTTCGCAAGGAGAAGAATCTCTTGAGCGGCCCAGATGAAACGGGTAACGAGCCAGAGGAGGTGTGTTGTTTCTCCAGTATTTTTCTGCTCCTGATGCTGACCTGCCTCTAGGAAGATCATATTGCCCCTCACTGGCATCGCGTATGTTGTATATTTTCAGATATCCTTTCCATGCTGATTTTTCTAGAATGTCACACTTGTCCTAGTGTCGGACGCATCGACGGTTCCGTATGGTACTCTACCACCAGCTATTTCGGAGCGTTCGTCAACTGCATATCTCACCGCACCGCTTCCTTTCCTGATGCGTCATTTTATGAACTAGATATCCACCTGGTTCCAGACGAGCGAGATGAGAGTGGCGTGAAGGGCTTGTATAAACCAATCATTTTCCCCAATGAATTCTGGCATCTCAGGGAGCACTACGTAGAGCTTAACTCTACCACCCCATCACTTCCGCTCCAAATCGTATTTCAGCCGATGTCGTATCTTAAGTTCCAAATGTTCGCAGCCGTTACTAATGGGTTCAAGGAAGCCGCTAAGCAACAAGGACCCGGTGCTGGTGCCGAGCTAGATGAAATTAAACGCATGCTATTGGAAACTAATCCTTGGTTTCTTGGGTTAACGGGCTTAGTTAGCATTCTGCATGTTGTGTGAGTTATTTATCGTTCCTCTTGATGCCTTACCACGATAGATCTGAAAGTGTCACGTTAGGTTCGAAATGCTTGCGTTTAAATCAGATGTATCTCATTGGCGCCAAAAGAAGGAGATGGTTGGTGTATCCGTCAGGTGAGTATGCGTCGATCACATCTCTAACCATGACTAATGTGGGCTTGCTTGATACAGGACGGTAAGCTGTGTTTTCCTAATTTTCAGCGGACGAGATAAAGCCCGATACACAATGACCAGATTGTCACGAATGTATTCGTTCAAATTGTAATTCTTCTCTATCTCATCGACAACAACGAGAATACGAGCTGGATGATACTGTTCGGATCTGGCACTGGTGTTCTTGTAGAGGCGTGGAAGGCGAGCCATGGCTAAGCTTTCTCATTGCAACTAGAAAGCTAATTGCTTAATGTTGAATAGATCACAAAAGCCGTGGACATTAGTATCGCACCCGCCGCCCCCGGTGCATTACTCCCATATAAGCTTGATATCAAAGGTTCGTGGTTGTCGTAGTAAATCATCACTACACTGTTTCAACATCAATCTAGACAAGCACGTCCTGACTGATGATGAAAAGAAAACCCAAGAGTACGATGCCTCTAGATACGACGACCTCGACTAATATCTGATTATCATAGATACGATAAACTGGCCTTCCGTTATGTCTCTTATGCTGCTTTCCCACTCCTTGCTGCCTATACTGGATATTCTCTCATGTATAACACCCACAAGGGGTGGTACAGCTTCGTTATATCGACGCTGACGTCGTTTGTCTACATGTTTGGATTCGTAAGCTTCTGATCTCTAGCTGACACTTGATATATCCTCCAACGCGTCATTTCCTTACTAGGCGCAGTTGGTTCCTCAGTTGATAATCAACTACAAGCTCAAGGTATTTACTACCACTTGTTGATTTAGCACCGTTTTCTCATAGCGTGACAGAGTGTGGCGCATATGCCAATGAAGGCTATGGTATATAAAACACTGTCAACAGTTGTTGACGATTTTTTCGCGTAAGATCGCAGTTTATGGCTGTGTGATTTCTTAAATCACATTTATTTGTGTAGATTTTGCATCAAAATGCCATTCCTGCATCGCTTAGCTTGTTTCCGGTACGTTTGATTCCGGCTGAATTAATGAAGGCGCTGTTGACCATGGCTTCAGTGACGACTTAGTGTTCCTCATTTTCTTGTATCAGGTGTGTAGTTATCCACACGGTGCGTTCGCTGTCCCGCTAAGTCCGATGGTGTTATAGCGCTGGATCTATCGGATCGACCCGAAACGAGTCAACGAGTACGGACAAGTCATGGCAGAGGACGTTGCCGCGATCGGGGAATCAAAGAAGGACAAGTGAAATTTGCTGGTCCTGCGTCATTCGGCGTCTTTGTGGAGGGGCTCAGGGTAAGGAGCTAAAGCATGACGCGGCCGTCTCCGTCCCGCTCCAGATCTCGCGGAGGTGAAGTAAGTTGTTTGCCACCTGTTCTACGTACATCGGTACTCTATAGCGAAAGTAAAGTTTGTGAGAATAATGACCTGTTTCAATCAGGGTGTTGCACACAAGGCAATGGTTCAGGCGTCAGACGTAGGTCATGAGACAGTATTTGGCCGAAGGAGATGGTGATTTATACACCGACGATGTTTGTGCTCCCAGTGAGGTTTGTGCCGCGGGGTAGCTTCTAGGCTGTCGTGGGGCCTGTTGGGCCGTGAGGAAAAGCTTAGATGACCCGAGGATTTGATGTCGATATTATTTGTAGGCTGGAAATAAATATGGGGTTGCGGAGGTAATCCAAAGGATTTGAAAAGATTATAGTAGTAGAATGTAATGTGACTTGAAACATAAATGAGCCCAAGTAGATGGTCCGGTATCCGAGTCGGCTACCGCCTCTCCCGCTGTCCCTTACTTTCACCCACAACTCACTCAACCTCTGCGTACTTTCTCTCCCATCCTCCGCAATGCCCAGTGCTGTTGCGGAAAACGGCGGCCAACACTATGCCTGCAAGTGTCTTAATATTCGCATTCGCCCTCAACTTACAGAGGCGGTGGCCACGGACTTGATTGCGGATGCTGATTTCACTCCAGTATTTGTTGGAGGGGAGGGGATCATCGTCGTAAGTTTCGTAGAGCTATTTTGGCAATTATTTAACATTCTTATATCAGGCCCACCCCCAAGTCACGGTTAGAACGCGTACGAGGGGTACACCCATCAATGGGTCAACTCGATGTTTCCGATATACCACCATCACCTGTTTAATTTGTGGACTCCTCGCCTACCGCGTTTATCAGACATATCCTGCGGATGTCGAAGGAAAGGATGGGCCCCTTCTCCCAACCGAGGACTGGGTTGAACGCGATATTTTGAAGAGTTCCAATGGATGGGTGGAAGTCCATAAACAATGTTTGGTGGGTGCCTTTCTTTCCTTGGTAGAATTTCTAATCGTCTACCACCTCCTGTGGAAGGCGATTTCTTGTGGCTCAAGTCTTATCTTTATTTTTGCAGACAGGAAATGATCTTCAAGATGCTGAGTCGTCTATGAACTATTCAAGGACCTTTTCCCTCCTATTGCCACTCATGCAGTCTTTGCCGCCACCCATAGAACCTATTTTTGAAAGGCCACCATCTCCTCGTTCCACACCAGAACCTTCGCCACCACCTCCTGTAACATATCTGTCCAATTTGCGCCCTTTATTTCTACCTCCTCCATACACCCCTTCACATCCGATATTCACTTACCTGGCATCCTTGGCCAATGAAGAATCTCTCATTCGACGTGCTGCGGCGGAACAATCTATTGTTGATCTAATTCAGGTTAAAGTCACCGAGATTGAGAAGGCGGACACTGAATTAAGAAGGAATGTGGAAATTTTGTGGCAGAAGTTCAGGGAAAGAGTGGGCCAAATTCAACAGGACCGCGCAACCATGCCTAAAGCTCCTCCACTGAAATCTTCAGAGAGGCCTTCAACGAATGGCCTCGGAAGTCCAACCTCTGGGACACCTGTCACCATTCGAAATTTTACTCCGAGTATCATATCACCTTCAAGGTCGCCGCCGCCACGTGCACCACCGATGTCTGGGATTTCAGCCTCTCTTGCAACATCATCCTTTCATGGTCCTCGAGGTAGAAGCCAGACTTCATCACCTGTACCAGATCGGCCATGGTCTTCGGGTTCTAATCGGTCAAGTGCATCATCTAACTCGGGCTCATCTACGTTAGTGTTACCGCTACCCTCCGATGGCAGCAATATCCTCAAATATAGGCGGGTTGTGAACGAAACTATCAACACTGCCGCAAGTTTTCAGTATTTTGTCAATTTGGAAGAGGACATGGCAAGACATAAGCGAAATACAGAGAAAGAAGAAAATAGTGAATCACAAGAAACAGTTTGGAATCAGCGGAGTGGGCCATCTCGCAAAGCAGGAAGTCCAGATGTCAAGGATGACGGAAAGCGAACACCCCCAAAGGGAGAGTCTTCTACTACGCATATTCAAAGTCAAGAAAGTGAACGCTCTTCCTCACGAGGCAGAGAGACCACCCCGAAGGGTAAGAAGAAAGTAGTAACTTTTGACGTTCAGCCGGAAGTTGTGACTATTAGGCGTGATGCCAACTCAGAGAAGGAAGAGGACGACCCTCTAGCAAGTCAGGACCAACGAGGTGAGATCCCTGTCATTATTTAGGTGTGATGTTTATCCCCCGTGATGCAGAAGAAGTATTTGTAATTGACCTCGACGAAGAAGGGAGCGAAAATTCTCCCAGCTTGAAGCCCACTCTCCCACTTGTAGAGCAGCCTGCTCAACCTCAACGTCCTAAAAAATCTCGATCTCAGAATACTGGTGGGTTGTCTGGGTCTTTCTCTGGTCTCCGTCCTTCCTCTCTCCCAGCACCTTCCCATGTTCGTCCGCCCAGGGGTCAGCATGGTTCCGACGTATCCACATCATTATCGCTCGCCAGACCATTCCCACGACCGCGAATCCCGGCCTCTTCGTCGGTCGATCCACCAGCACTAACAGAAGCCCAAGATGAAGCTATATTAAAACTTGTTGCTGCTGACACTCCAAGTCACCGGGGAGCGTGGAAGCCGGATAGTAAAGCTTGGCAAACATTCGTGCGCCGAAAGGACTCTAAGGGACATACAGGAGGTGAAGATATACCCGAGGAAGACGCCACGGATGTCCTTGATTTCGGAGTCTCTGAGATGGCTCGACCCATCAAGTCATGGTCATATTACGATGGACCAAACGACGAGGGCGATGGTGAGATTACCTTGTTCGTATGTACCACGGTTCTTACCATCTTTGCTTCAGACTTTACGGCAATGGGTGCTGATTTTGTGGGATCGTTACCTATCCCAATCAAGTCCGTCCATCGATCACTGCCAACGCTATCGCTTGCCTCCTATCAACCTGATACAGCCGTCTCGGAACGCCCACTAAATTTGCCTCCCACTGTGCAGAAAGGCTCGTCCTCTGCTGCCATACGTAAAGCGGCTTATGCGGAACGTGACCGGTCGCGATCAATGGACCCTGGGGCACTTGATTTTGCTGCAGAGGAGGATGAGCCGGATGAGGAAGACGAGGATTCTCAATTACCTGAAGATCTCAGCAAACCAGACGCTATGGGAGCGGGTGACAGAGGCCGGAAAAGGGCACTTAAGATACTCCAAGCGCGGAGTGAAGTACCTGAAGCTGGCATGTGGCGGAGCTTGGCTTCTTGAAAGTGGAAATGCCATGGAGTGAATAAATTCAATCCGTGTTGGAGTTGCTGTATATATGTAAGTCCTGTGTCGAATAATTACCTTTCACTTGCCCTTTCAAGACACCACTTTCCATCATTTGTACTCCCACTTGGTCTTGCCCTGCCTTGTATTTCGTTTTTTTGCAACGCCACGGCATGGTTTTTTACTTGTGTAAAATTTGTATTGTATACTTAATGGAGATGCACGTGGCACTACGAATGTTCTAATACCTGAAAATATCTATATTTTTGCTTCCTTGCTCTTGCCACTGTCGGTAAGTACCACATGCTCGAGAGGTATATAATACTAAGTATTGCCTATTTCCATATATGTTTCCCGAGGTTGGGCGATTGAGAATTAATCATTAATGCCAATCTAAGCAGGCAGGGAAAGTGGAGGTGTTTACAAGTTAAAATAAGCAAGCATATTAAAGTCAAGCACTTGAGATGTAAGATCAAAAATCAAGATACCATCATCCTCCATCATCACTGGTCACGACCGAACGACCTCTATCATTCAACATTGTCGTTCTCTGTACCCTCTTCATAGCGGCTCATGGAGGCCTCAATTTTAGATCCATCCTGGACGTCAGTGTCAGCTTTCTTTTCCTCTACTGACATGGTCTTTTCCTCCTCTTTACACCGGTCACAGCTACATGCAAACCTCCATCCTCGGGCAAGCTCAGTACGTCTTCTTCGCCTACACTCGATCACTGGTTCGTCAGTGTGTTGGGTCACATCGACAAACGCAACGGTAAGGACGTCGCCTTGCTTGATATCATGATTCGCGACGAGGTGTAAGTTAGACGTGCCAGAAGCGAAAGAGGGTCTAGCTGAGGGGATGCAAGAATGTGTGAGATATGATGAGACGGTGTAGAGAGCGCTGCCAATTTGACGGGCAGTTCCGTAAGGAGTGCGAGATTTTTCGACATCTTCGGGTCGAACGGCGGGTTCGGGCTATCGGATCATAGTAAATAACGTTTATGGAGAATATGATGGGGATGTTACCTTATCATCTCGCCCTCCGCCAAAGCAAACGCCAAACGCATTGTAAGTCATTTTACCAAGAAGAGTTGCATGTCTTTCGTCGGTTACGAATTGTTCCAATCCAGGCAAAGCCGTCTGAAGCACCTTCACGATTAACGAAAGTTCTTCGGTGGGGGGAACAACCTCGAGGTATCTCAGCCTTTCAATGTGATCTGCTAATAAGTATTCTCCACTCTCGGCGTCTGTGAAGTCATTTTCGTCGGTGGGCTTCTTCCCACCCTCAACCATCTTCATTGTTTCGAGTGCTACCTGTCTCGCAATGAACCTAGCAACAAGGAGAGGAGCTGCACGCCCTTCCTTTTTAACATATTCTGCAAAGTCTGCTTGAGCGGCACTTCGCGCTTGGATGGCTTCAGGAGAGACCGGGGCGGAGCCAATCTCTACCGGTAAGGGCGGTTCAGTGGTGAAGAGAAGTGAATGAGATTGGGTCTTGTTGGCGACGAGACAAGCTTTGGAGCAGAATTTCGAAGACAGTAGATTGGGCTCTTCTGTTAAAGGGATGGACATAGATGATTGGAGGAGACGAAGACAATGTGTACAATGTGTTCCGGCAGCTTGAACATCTGCATCCAGTACAGCTACAACTGGGTTTTCCTGGGACAAGACATCAGTTAACGTGGGCTAATTTCAACTTCAGTCCAACCTTGTATATGGTTTCTCCAGCTGAAAAGTCTCTACTGGCAACGAGAACCTTGCGCCCTTCACGTGTTTCGACAGTAACATTGGTCGATTTCGGAGGGAAAGTATCATAATATCCTACGCAATACGAGTGTCTCAGCCTTGGAGAGGTCTTGTAGATCTTGAGGCTCACCTTCCACTCGTGACTTTACCTGAATGATGGAAATTGTGCGGAGAAAAGAGCAAAATGTATTAGAACATGTAGGGCAAAAGCTTTAGATGAAAACACACGACAAAACAGGAAAAGAAAGGGAAGGATGCGTAATATCCATCACTACGAACAACACTCAAGACGATATGTCAAGATGTTGGGACCCGGGGTCAGTGACCTTGTCCCATTCTTGGGAGGAAGCCTCCGAGGGAGGGCCGCCTCTGGTTGGACTTGTCTCTTCGTCCGTAAGCTCGTCCGGGATGCTCTGGCTAATAGGTCGGGAGGGTGAAGCGGGGGGTGAACTTACGTCCAGATTAGTCATTTCCATAACAATCTAGCGATACGATTGTTAGGTGCAACCTTTGACCTAAAACCGAGTAGTCCATACCTTGAAGATAGGCTCCGGAACAGTTTTTTGGTAAATAACGATGAGCTCAACGGGCGAGGGATATACGCGAAGCGCCCTATAGAACGACATGGCCGCCAGAAGGTAGAAGTCGGGACCTATGGTCGAATTATTTATGATATTATGACGATTCAAAGAGAAAAAAGCCATACCTCGAAGGGACAATGATTCACCCATGGCGACTTGATTCATGAAATACGCCTCTTTCTCTTCAGGTGTGTCAGGGCCTACTTCCTTTTTGACCTGCTCAAGAGCCTCTCGAAGAGCGGCTGGTGTGACTTCGGCTGACCCAGACGCAGATAGGAGAGACTCTTTCGACTGTGCCAACGTTTTGTCAACGCGTTTCTTCTCCTTTCCTAGGTGTGTTGGTCAGCGCGAACAGGGAAGAACCGGCCAACACTTACTCAGTTTCTTGCGAAACTCCACATCGTTCCTTCGCTTGTAATCAAAGTATACGGCATAAGCTAGGACACCACCGACAACAGTGACGCCCGCAATAGTGAGGATACTGGTGGACCTGGAGGACATGGTGGTCGTAGTTCAACGTTCTACGGGAATCCCAGGGCGTCATAAGATTTTTTCTGCTCGGGTTACGTAAGGTTTCCGCAAAAACTTATGCGGCAGCACTTCCTTTATTGAGAAATTTATGTAAATAAAAGTCTTCCTATCTAATAGAAGTCATTTGCCAGCACGCCAGGCTATTATAGTGATAAAATTTTAAGGCCCTAGAGTACGAGTGGAGGGATTATTCGAGAGGCGGGGCGACCTTTACTGGTGGTGGTCACGGAGTTGATTTGTCGGAAAAAGTACCCACGACCCTCCCAGCTGCTCGTTGATCGTGTATTATATCTCTGGCCAACCTGGTCTCCTCTTCTCCTACTCTGCTGGCCATGAACAGTGACGCCGGCTCAGAGAATCAACTCCAGTCTCTCCTTTCCACGTCATCTCCAACTTCAGACACTCTGGGTGCTGGTTCCACCATTCCTAGTAATTCCCAACAATCCTCAGACTTAACAACACAACCTTCGATACAGAGCTCGATAGATCTACCTGAAAATGATTCCACACCTAGTACTGATGCCTTATTGGGGTCAAGCGATACAACGAAGAGCCCAGGCGACGGCGGGGGTGTGCTAGTGGCGGCCCAAGACAAAGATCGGGAACATGACCTGGAAGTTGGGACAGTTTTAGAATCAGTGAAGGACGGAGAGGCGGTGTCTGAACCGGTCAATGGCCAAATAGAGCTGCTGGAGCATACGCCAGAGACGGTGGTAGACGAAGGCCAGGACTGGTTGCCTGACAGCGACCATGAAATGAAGCGCGTCAAGGTTGGTGCACTTGCTTGTCATTACATCGCGGCCTTTCGTAATGTTAGAGATTCCCAATAGCCTTGGTTTATCTCTAGCATTGCATATTGTGCGTATGCTCTAAGGCTTACTCTGATCTGACAGGTATACGAGCTAGTCGGTGCACGGTGGGCCGACCAAGGCACTGCCTTTTGTTTCGGTCAATTTCAAGAAGAAACCAACGAGGCGTTGCTCATTGCACGTTCGGAACGAAATTACAACGAGATCATCCTTTCAACTGCCATCCGGTCCAATGACGTCTACCAAAGACAACAAGGTTGGCGTCAACTCTACCTTTCTCTTGCGAAGCTCATGAGCGCCATATAGATACACTCATCGTATGGACAGAACCTGATGGCGTTGACTATGCCCTCAGTTTTCAAGACCCAGAAGGATGTGCCGAAGTATGGAATTTTATTCAAGAGGTTCAGCGGCACATGAACAATGGAGGTCTGTTAATAAAATATTCATGTTAAGAAAATGTCTTATATTTCAATAGAGGATCACTCTACTATCTCCTCGTCACCTCATGCCGGGCCGGAGCCTGCGTCAGTAACTACGGCGGGCATAATCCGGTCTGGACACCTCCCTCAACCTCAGCTGGGAATCATCGGAGAGATTGAACGGGCTATAAAAACCCTTGCACGGACCCAATCGGTGAAGGAGCGGATATGTGAGTATATCCAACAAGAGGTGAGTCATGCCATTTTCGTTACGTTGTCATTGTCTTTTATCCCTCCTGGTGGTGATTTTTGTGGTCCTGTTGTTCTACTACCCCATGTTACTTATATACTACGCTTGTAAGAAGCACCAAAATAGACAGATAGCTGATTTCGTCCTATCTGTTTGTTTTCAAATATGCCAGGATTACATCAAGTCCCTAATTGAAGTCATGAATACTGCCGAGGACCTCGAGAGCCTGGACAATCTTCATGCATTGTGTAGTATTATGCAAACGATATGTATGTTTAAACTCTTCGGCGCCGAATGGGAGGCTTACTAGTTATTTGTCCATAGTGATGTTGAACGACCACACCATGTACGAACACATTCTCGAGGACGATATATTTTTCGGTGTCGTCGGAATGCTGGAATGTTTGTCGTCCAGACTCCATGCCCACGACCACCCGTTAACATTACCTTCTCTTTGATAGACGACCCCGATTTTCCAAAACATAAAGCCAACTATCGTGAATTCCTAAACCAAACATCACATTTCCATGAACCCATTCCGATCCGAGATACGAGTATTCAACGCAAAATCCATCACACCTACCGCCTCCAGTTTCTCAAGGATGTTGTCCTTGCGCGTGCTCTGGATGACTCCACTTTCAATGTCCTCAACTCCTGCATCATCTTTAACCAAATCGATATTATAACACACGTACAACAGGATTATTCATTTCTACGGGATATTGTTAGGCTTTTTGTCGATGAAGAGATGTTGAGCGGCGCTAATGGCGGACCCCAAAACAGGAAGATACCTCTTCCTGGTCAGCCTCAGCAACCTCCCCAGGGTCCTATAGTGATTAGTTTGAACGAAAACGGTGATAGTCCTGGAGAGAAAGACGATTCTGCCGCGATGGATGTGGATCCCAAGCTACCACCTAGCCCCAAACTCACCAATGGTAGTTCTCCTGTGAATGGCCGTCCTAAGCGTTCTGGATTTTACGCATTTGCTCCTCCGGAAGGTTTATCTGAAGAAGACATTGCTTTGCGCCGAGAAGTTATAATTCTTGTCCAACAGTTGTGTGTTATGGGCAAAAACGTACAACTCCCTGCTCGGATGGCGCTATTCCGTGCCCTCGTTGACCGTGGCGTGCTGTTTGGGGTACAGTGGGCGTTGAACCTTCCTGAAAAAGAAGCATCTAGCAAATTGATGATCGGCGCTGCAGGGGAGATCCTCGTTTCTCTCCTGGACCATGATCTTAATGGTGTCAGGGGGCATGTTTTGAAGCAAGTAGTAGCCATCGAGAAGGAGAGGGAAGCTAAAAAGCGGGGTGCTGATAAAGCTGAAACTATACTTGAGATGGCTTGTCGTATCATGGCTCAAAGCAGAGACCTAGCAGTACAAAGTCAAATAGGTGACGCTCTGAAAGTGTGGATGGACCTCCCAGGGGAACTTCCAACTTCCAACCTTATTGAAGGCTCCCAAGTAAGGCAACTCCTGTTAGTATAGTTCTTCTTGCTCATTCTCTTCAGGCTGGCCCATCTAAGCTGATGCCTCGGAAAGATGATCCTGGGACCGAACGATACATGGATTACTTTTACAAGGAATGCCTTAACATCCTTTTTAAGCCCTTTTATGACCTGCCAGAATGGAGGAATGTCAACGGTACAGTTTGTCTGTGATAAATTTCATCTCCTTGTTGACATATTTCAATCAAAGAGCGAATCCTACCTTTAACGCGGGAGGAGACGAATCGCTACCTATATCTTTGCGATCTGTTCTACAATTTCACTGCCCAACACCATTTCCGAAGCCACTTCTATCTCATGTCGAACAACATTGTTGTTCGTGTCGCCAGTCTTCTCAAAGCCAAGGATAAACATCTTCGGCATGGTGAGAAATTTCCTCCTCCATTTTCTCGTGAGAATAACATTTCGACTGCAGCATCCTTCCGCATATTCCGTTTACTCTTAAAGCAAAATAACCAGAACACGCACGCCCTCATCATGAAACATGATGTGTTGAAGCCGATTCTTGATCTGACGCTTGAAGAATCTCGAAGAGATAATCTTCTGAGTTGCTCCTGTCAAGAATACTTCGAAAATATGAGGAGGGTCAGTGTAACAACTTTATTACTAGGAGTACAACTAAACGGTTCGAACGTAGGAAAACATGAAAGATATGATCAAGTTTTGTATGACTAAACACGAATCAGAGATCCGGACCTTAGCCAGAAGCCCCCTCGGGGGCCAAAGATTCGAATTACTCATTCGTCGGTGGGAAATGAACAATGAGCCTCTACCCGAAGATTCTAAACCCGAGAAGTAAGACATTTTTTGTGACGTTAATGATATCGATCACTTATCAATGCGCAGGCCAGCCGAAGCTCGAGGCTGGCCCCAAGGTCGATCCCTCGATGCCGAGGAAGAGGACTACTTCAATGCAGACGACGACGACGACGACTCTGTCCCCATCATCAGCCAGGCCCGATCACGAGGTACTGGGGCGTTGTCCCCATTGCCAAATACCACTCTAAAGCGGAAACGACGTATCGCTATTGGGAATAGTCCGAAAGGGTACCGCCCACCTCTTAAAACCCCCGTGCTTGGATCTTTGGTGGATTACGGAGAGGAGGAAGAGGAGGAAGAACTACTTCCAGCATTTGACGAGTCATCCTCCACCAAACTTGCATCGTCCCAAAGTTCACATAAACCATCACGCTCGCCATCGCCCGAAATCCCTCCCGCAAGCCCCAAGCTGTCACATCGTCAAATCCCAACATCAGCATCTGGGCCTCCACCAAAACGGCCGTCGAAAGAAGAGGATGAAGAAGACAATTTATTAGAGTCTCTGGTCAGACCCCGGTCAAGACCCCAATCACCTGCGCCAGGTATGATGAGTTCTTCGACGGAGTTGATGCGACCAAGCGAGAAACGACGGCGGGTGTTAGATGACGACGAGGATGATGAACTCTTGGAACGCCTCAGTAAATCCAAAAAACAAGACCTTGGTGCTCAGAAAGATAGGCTGAATTTTGGGGGGGCAGGACGGACTAAAAACGGGGACGATCCACCGAAGAAGATTAAAGTCAAGTTCGGTGCCACAAGCCTGGCGGTGGTCTCGGCCCCATCGGCGCCTGTGCCCACAGAAGCTGGTGCCAAGGACGGGGACAGGGGGTAATGTGGATATACTTATGTGATGTTTTAACCGCAATATACAACCCCATGTGTATCTTTCATAGATGTTGCCACCATGCTATTTGTTACTATGTCAATAAGCCAGATTGCCCTTAAATTACTACGAATTACCCTCTATCATGCTTTTCTGGAACCGAGAACTTAAGATACTTTTCACACTAGGCATGATTGGGGGATGTCATATATTCCGGTTATCAAGTAAAGGTAACATGAAAGGTATCGTCTTGTATACATGGTAGGTAGATGGTGGGAATGGAGAACCCAATGTGGTGCGGCTTCTTACACCAGACCAACTAAAACAAAGCGTTAGATGAGTTGGGTACGAGAAAATAACAGGAACAGAAACTTGATGGAGGACAGATAAGAACAGACAAGTAACAGCGAACGGAGCAGAGGAATGGGTAGATGTACGACGTTTGATGCATGGGCAAGGGATATATATGTTGATGTTGATATTGGGATTGGGGAGGTGTAGATATTGCAACAAACAGATGTGAGTCAGTGTCCTAAGGCAAAAAAAAAATAGTCAACAAAAAAATGGGAGGCGTATGGTACTGAATGCAATGGTGAAAATGGTGTAGGAATGGTGCCAAGTCGGTAGTACATAGATATATTGCGAATTGTAGGGTGAAAAGTGAGTTATATTGCGTGCGAGAGCTTGGTTTCGTGCAGTTTGTGTTGTACGGAATAAAGTTAGAACGTTCAGAGAACTTGCGAGAAATTGGATTTTAAATGCTGCTCTTCAGCCGGCCCTGGCGGCCTCTAAGTTGGCAGGCGGAGACAGAGTGCGATGAACGAGATGCTGGGAATGTGATGATGGGTGATCATCAGGTGGGTTCTGACGGTCGGGTATCATGGATTGAGGCGGTGGCGTGTTGGAGAGTCCAAAGGGTGAAAATGTCGATGTGTTTGCGGTTGGGGACATATTGAACCCATATAAATTCATGCTACCAGAGCTGCGCGGCATATATGCATTAGACGTCCCAGTCAAAGGCGTCGATGCAGACGTCGCACCGAATGCTGTGGATGCGGACGGCGATGAGGTATAGAAACGGGGAGGGGGTGACGCGAGGAAATTGGGAGGGAACGAAGGAGGAAGACCATGAGCACCCTGAGGTGGGGGCGAAGTAATAACCATGTCCCGGCGAAGGATCATCTTGGCACGCGGAGCTTGGTCCTCAGAAAATCGGGGCTGAAACTCTGAAACAAACGAATACGACGGGTTGGTATTGTTGACGCTGACATTACTGCTGCTATTGTTGTTGCTCTGCAACTGTTGCTGCTGCAAAGATGGGCCATTGCTACCGGCACTTGTCGGAGTACGAACACCAAGGGGGTTCTTGCTATAAGACAATCGAATACCACCCTTAACCAAACCCTTTAAATTATTGCCGTAAAGATCATTCAATGCTCTTGTTGCAAATGGTACATCGTCGAACTGCCAACAAAGTATTAGTGCATGCATCACCAAGATATTAAAAACACACACCTCAACGAAACACATCGGCCCGTTGCTTTTCTGGCGAAAACACAAGCGGCGAAAACCAGCACGTGAAGAGAACAGCTCTCGTAAACTTTCCTCTAAATAGTCATGTGGGAAGCCGGCTGGCGGGGGAGAGTTAGGTAAATTGCCAACATATAGAGTGTTGATCTAAATAAATAAAAAAACAATTAATACTTGGTAGAGGCTAACGAAAGGAGGCAGATCTTACAGGAGGATTTTGGTCAACGCCATTCCTGGAGCTTGCACCCGAGGCAGGTGAAGGAAGCTGCGGCGAATTTTTGCCATTATCAGTGTCAACCTCCAGCCCCCCCATCGCCCTAGAAAGGTCGGCGTCCGTAATACCACCTTCACTCTCACGTCCAGCAACACTCAACGATTCACCAGCAATACTGGATGAACTCGACTCGGAATGCGCGTGCGGTCGGCGAATCGCACGCTGATCATGAAGCTGCTGCTCGTACTGCTCGCTCTGGACTTGCTCGAGATATTGAAAGTGTTGTTGATGCTGCTGTTCTAAACTTGGCGAATAAGATCGTAACTGAGAATCCGGATACGAGCCCGGGGCAGCGTTCACAGGCACAACAGAAGGTGACATGGACTGCTGAGACGAGGACCTAGGTCGATTGGAGTCTTGGCCACGTACGGAGTCCCATGGTCCAACCTCTTCTGGATGGAATTGATAGGCTTGCCCTTGAGTAATAGGTACAGAATGAAGGCCATACCCGTTGCTCATCATAGGGCTCAAACCCGTCCCATATCCATTATCGACAGGAGATAGCATTCCAACACCACTTGTATTTGAAACGTGTCTTGAAATTGGTGGGGCATTTGCTGGAAGACCGGCGGGCACAGAGTGGAAAGCATCATATGCACTGGAATTGCCATTACGGAGACGATGCGATTCCTTCTCTTTTCGTCGCCGTTCTCGCTCGTCATCCTCAGCCCGTTCCCTTGGCCCTCGAGTCCCAGCCCCGAGCCCTCCTAGCCCCATCGCACTGATAATCCCAATTCTCCTCTCCTCTTCCTCTCGCCCAGGAGTAGTGTGACCATTGAGAAGGCCGGTTCCAACCGGCGGATGAAGATGATCCTGTTGTTGTGGTATCTGGTCTCGCCATTGACTCATTCGTGTAGGCGCCATTAAACCCATAGCTCCCAGCGTTCCTAGTTCACGTTCTTTGACAGCCAGCATATCAATATTATTGACCGGATATGAGTCAAGGCTAGCCGAATTTGCAAGGCTGTTTTGAGTAGAGACTCCATGATGCGGATTTGTCGAATTGGAGCCTCCTGCAGTACCATTGGCATTCGTTCCGGTCCCTCCGGGAACAGGACCAACACCTCGCTTTGTATGAAGGTTCTTTTTCGCCATCTCCGCCTTCAAAACAGCACCTTTATCAATATCAACCCTACGACCTTGTAAAACGTCGCGTGCAGTTAAAGCTTCTTCTCTAGTCTTAAACTTGGCAAATCCAATAATTTGCTTCCTGGGGGGCATGCTCGCTCCTGCAGAGCCACTCCCTGATAAGGCACCACCGAGGAAATGACTCCCATTAACGTCATCCCCAGGTACAGAAGCGGGCCAGGAAGTCATGGTTCCATCCCTTCCTGTGTCAATTATAATTCCACCTTGATTGACGGTAACAAGGTTGTATGGGTCGTTAGGACCAACGTAGCCAGAGTAACTACCTCTCAATCCGGAGGTACCACCTGAACCCCCAACAACACCATTATAAGAGGTATATTCCTTGTTCGGGATTTTGAGAGTGGCCGCCTCAAACCCGGAAGAAAAGGTGAACATGTTTTGAAATTCGCGTTCCTATTCATCAATTATAATTATTAAGTTTTTCTTCAAACCCGAGTTTACTAACCTGCATATCCTCAGGAAATCCGACAACGAAGATAGTGGATATATCCTCCGAGCCAGCTGCACCAACAGAAGGGTTGCTCGTCACTGGGGCATTGATCGACTGAGATATACCAGCTTGTTGCCCCACAACAGCACTAGTACCTGAAGGATTTCCCGTAGAGGGACCAGAGGGGGCGGGCACGTGGGGTCCATATGGTGTTTGTGACGAGAGTGGCAGTCCGTTTGAGTAGGGTGCTGAGTAAGCACCCTGCTGAACATGTTGAGATTTGTTCCCTGTAACATGATGATGGAGGTTGGTCGACGGATTATACATATCGACGTAAGACTTGGGTCCTCCTCCACCATTCATGTTGATTTGACTTCCGTTGCCAAGGTCGAAGCTTGGGCGAGGATCAAAAGCTTGCCCATGCGGTTGCACGGGCGAAGTAATTTGTGGAGGGAAAATGTCAGAAGAAGTGGGATAAAATGATGTATCACGGTATTGGATGGGGGAATTGATAACTGATGGATTGTTCTGGTGTCGCGAGCGAGGGGCATTAGCATTAGGGTACAATGTAAAATTCGACCTATAAGCATTATTAGGGAATCTGTCGGGCTTGTGCTGTGGTTGAAATTTGCGAGCTTCGTGGTCGGTAGCATATTCGGGAAGTATGTGAATAGTACTATCAGAAATCGAAGACGAGTACATTCCGTTTTGGTGGGGGTTTATAGAAGAGTCCTGCGGGTGGATATGGTGATTATGATGGAGGTGGTCGACAGGGGAGTCTGAGCGTACGAGGGACTGATGATGAGATTGCATTGCAATGTGATATGGAACAGAAGGAGAGCCTCCGCCTGACGAAGAGTTTGACGTAGAACCGTATGAGGCAGCTACAACCTGTTCAGAGTCCGAAGATGATATAGGTTCGGCGTCTGCTTGCTCGTCGAGTGAGTCTAAGAGTGACCTGTTAATGAAATCCTCGCCAGTGGGATGGGAGGAGAGCTGGGAAGTGGTTGAGGCAGCCAGAGTGGGCAGATTCAGTGTAGGTGAATAAAAAGGAATTGTAGGGAATCTAGCACATCAACCAAAGGTAGAGGAGCGAGTATGGGAACACAAGAGATGAGTAAAGAGGCCAGAGACAGACACGGCCGGTGAGTGAGGCGCGTGTGTGACGAGAAGTGCGGTTACGGAGCCGGAACCGACGATGACAACGGGCAGCAACGAGAGGAACAGCGACGGAGAGATGAAGGAAGATGGTGAGTAGAGGGTGTGGGGTGATGAGCTCGATATCAAAATGGTCGTAGTCGCCGTATTGCACGATGAGCTCGAAGTTGTGTGCGATCGAGAGAGGGTATGTGAAAGAAAGTCGGATGGTACCGAGTTTGGAGACTCTGTCACATCCAAATCAAATCAACCCAAATACTAACTTCCCACGCACAGGCCACTAAACAATACTTGTAAACCTAACCTTAATTATCACGTGTCCTACGATGACGGCGTACCAAGCGGGAACAAGTACCAATGAGCAACCTACGCAGAGCCACTGGGCCGTAACGTCTGAGCGCTAGTTTCTGCGTATGCCAGCGAGAGAGTTAAGACCAGATAGAGTCATAGGTAACCAACAGGCGTCACGGTTATCGTAGTGAGAGAGTCCATCGTCAATCGTTCCTACTGAAATGGGTGACGATGGGAGGACGTGGTGAAAAACAAGTAGCATGAGTGTGACTGATGGTTTGAGATATTCCGACCACGCGAGGATTCGGAGTCGTGACTGACATATCTTTTATTTTTCATGTGTCCATTCGTGATCGGCCGGCGTTTTCAGCCTTTTTGATTTCTTGCTTTTATTACTCCTAGTTACTTAAACTAATATATCCGTGACAGTCTTATCCGACTTATCCACAAAGTCATTTAAAATACCAGGGTAATTTATTCCATCATATCAATTGCCCCGCTCAAGAAATCACCAACTTCTTGGTCAAAATGATTGATACTAAATGTGTAAATTCCGCTACTAGTACGTGCAGAATCCGATGGCAATCGCTCATGTCAGGTCACAGTTACAACCATTCAACCTCATTTGAACAAGACTAGACTTAAACTGACCCTTTGAAATGACATTTACAAACCGTGTTATAAACAAGCCCACCACTACAAATCACAACGGTTTTAACCACCAATTCCAACACCCAACCAACTCTCTGGTGCTGCAGACAAAACATGAATAAATGGCCTTGTATAGTTGTCCAACTTCCCCTCATGCATGATACCCCCAACGATTCTACAGCTCATCTACCACCTCATATTCAAAGTATACCTTGTTTGACAATTTCGGTATCAACCTCTTTCAAATGCAGCAAAACAAATATGTGGGACTAGTTGGGAACGAAAATGCACGTTGCCTGGGACAAGATGCACCAATATAGGCGTTGAAAAACCCATCCCCCTAGCAAAGTGACAGCAGTTCATCGACCTTCATTTCCCCATCAAGCTGATTCAAAATGTTTGTGTAGTTGTCTGTTGTGTCTGTCCGTATATTCAGTATGATGAGAAACTCGTACCAGATCCCTTCTCATATTCTGAAGCTCCTGGCGGGACGAAAATAAGGACATCCGTGTTCCTAGAACGCTGAAACCATGCGTCGATCAATTCTTTAGGATCACTGACACCCTGTCTGACCCATGCACGCGAATCTTCTACTATCTTCCTGCAATGGCAAGACCTTGTGAAAGATTTTCATAGTGACACTCATTTGTAGATCGGCCGCTATAGAATAACCACTAAATGGCGTCATCGATATCTGGCGAGGCAATAAAACCATGATATCGTAGGATCCAGCTTGATTTGTTGCATCCCGAACACAGCGACCATTTCCAGAATGGCAAATTTTCATGATATATTTCCTACTACAGCAAATCTCGTTGCAAGGTTGTGTGGAACATTATTGTATGGTACGCAAAAAGACACGTATTATGTATAACTACATTTCATTTAGACACATTACTTGGGCATACAGTGGGTATTTCACCATCTCAGATTGATTCGTCTGACGGACCTAATATCAAAACCAAAAAGATAGTGGCTTTTTCGATCTGTGTTTATATCTTGCTACAACGGCGTGCATTGGATGCGCATAAGGCAATATCAATTTAACCCACTTGCCGAAGATTCAACCCCTCTAAATCTCTGATTACGAAAGGTTCCTTTTAACCTTGGCCACCCCTAGCCACCCTCGAATTGGTTGTATCGACTATACATGTCGCTGACAGCTGGCGAATGTTGATAGAAGCCTTTACCTGGGATTCAAATACATCAGGCCCTTTCCCTTCCTAATGGGTTCTTGATCCCTCAAAGTGCACAGGTATAATTACCAAGGCCCTTCCCATCGTGAATGTACGAGGTGTTGCTGTCCCACATCCCTTGATCTCATGTGAGGGGGGCTAGTCGAATTTGCCGACGTTACTCTTATCTATCACCTAAATGTTATATGGGGAAACAGAATATCAAAACTAGGAGCATCGACCAAAGACTTTTTTGTCATTTCATAGTGGGCCATAGCAGGACTTACAACGTCAGCCATCACCCACACAACAATGACTTGTCTCATTGCCGGAATAATTTGGTGGACCATACACCACAAACTTGACGTTTGCCATTATTCAAAAGGGTGCGTGTCTGTTTTTTGGACCGTGATCGAATCCGGCGCCCTTTATAGTACTGCAGTATTTTTTTTTTGGTGATTTTCCTTGTATTAAAAACGCAAGTCGGTGGACTTGTCACAGATATCTTTGTTCAACTTAGCGTATGTTGTTTCTCTTGTGTTTCTATGTTGATTATTGATTATACTTAAATCATAAGGCAATCATCCCAAGCCTCATCATCGTACATGCTGGCATGGGCCTTGTGTTTGGCACGGAGCGTCCAGCATCAACTCCAATGCCTATCGAATTTCATAACTAAGACACAGAGATAAATGTTTGTCTTGAAACTCTCTTTATGTTAGCATCAGCGACGCACATACGAAATATATATATTTTGGGCAATGTGGGCTCAATGGTGGTTCGTGGAGTGTAGCCGATATAGCAATCAGTATAACAAACCTCAAATCGTTGGGAACATGGGCAGCTATATTTCAAACCGGGTGCTTCCGTAGACAGCACGCGAGCAAACTTTGCCCGTGTTTCGAATTTGGACCACCTCAGTTGTACGACATAGGCTACTGACGTGATTTTCCTGGCGCTAGCTGTTGGAGCTTCTGGTGATCCGTTTATTCTTTCCAAGAGGGAGCGGTGAATTTTCTTGGTTTTTGTTTTAGACCGTAGGACCGGTATTCATCACCCCATGCCTTTCTTCCACACCGCTCAACCGAAAGGGACAGCACCTATATAAGACCTTTGTAAGTCATGGTGAGAAGCCCAAAAAATTGAACTTGAATCGTTGCATGCGTAGATCAAGATCAAATGATCATAAGGCTCTGTTTTTTTTGTTGCATCATTCTGGAGTGCCATCACGTCATGATCAGTGACATTGGGGGGAAGGACATGTTTCCCAGATCCCGCAAGTACTGGGGAATCGTCGTGTAACGTAGATGCCGCACTTGTTGCCCGCATAAAGGTTCAGAAAGGGAAATATAGTTTCCTTTTGCGGTAAAGTTGGCCCCATATATACTTGAACCGGTTTTAATGTGATAGGAGTGCGGATGACCTATCGTTATATTCAGGTTTCGTCTCTTTTGTAACGACTGGTCATAAGTCTATACAGAGATAGACGAATAGAACAATTGACGATGATGTCCGAAGAAAAAGCTAGGTGGTTAGCCTGGGTCATTGGGTATGGGGTATCGACAGTTCAACATCGTGACTGGGATTGACTTTCTGGAAATTGGCTCAATATTATATATTTACTATTCTTAATAAGTTTGCGGGGCGGCGTGTGGGTGAACATAGGTCGGGAGAAGAAAGTGTGAAAAATATATTTGATGAAGGTTGATGTAAGTGACATTGCTCCTGGCATGATGATACAGGGGCGGTTGACGGAGAATTATAGTGACAAGATGTCAGAGACATACCTGGATGTGCATCTCGATGATATCTTTTCATCGCTCTTGCCGGTGGTTCCAGTGTGGGGAAATGAATTTTATTCTTTATCCCATCTTAAAAGACGATAAAACCTCCAGCAGCCAGGTTGTGGCTCCTGCCCGCGTTGCACCATATTCGGTCAATTCTACACCAACCACAAGTCCTATCACAGTCCATAGCCCAGAGGCCCATAAACACCCACTGATTAGCCGCCATCGGGCCCGGATGTCAGCCTGGGTAATAGAATAAGGAGAACGCGCGTCATAGTATGCATAAGGAATCAGAGGCTGTGTTGTGAGAGGTGTGGGGCCGGGGGATGTGTGAGCGAAGAAGTCGGGTCTGTAAGTATGCAGTTCTGGTGGCCTTTGGTCCGAACCAGGAGTGGGATCAACCTCGCTGTATGCGGGTGGGTGTTGATCCAGTGGGGGGTTTGTTGAAAGCATTTTCGTTATAACGGGCGATTTAAAATCTACCATTACGAACCTTCCATTAAGACTCACCCAACAAAGAATGGTTAAATGCTTACTCGAAGCTATGGTGGAATTGGAGAGCGAGAGCAAGCCATGGTCGAGCCATGTGACAGAAACGTAACACCCCTATATCGTTTATGGTAATGACTTGCGGTTTTCCAACGAACAACAACGGGAAAGAGTTCAAGGGATGATATTGGGAGCAACGTCCTTTAATTATGAATGCCATTGTTACAGTTGTAATACATGTGCTTGGTGAATTGGGGGGCTTGAAATACTCAAATTTATATAAATATGCCAAGATGGTCAAACTATGGACAATGGAATGACTCGGAATATCATTGAGGTGGATGAAGCTGGGAGCGCAGAACAGGGGAGAGATGACGAACAATAACAGACAAGTAAATTCCTCATTGCCAAAGAAAAATGAAGAGCCAACATAAGATCCGATTATGTTGAAGGACGTACGTCTTCGGGAATAGCCTTCGTGATCCAAGTCTTTAAGTCGTCAAGCTCCCTCTGATTCGTCGTATGTCCCATCCCGTCATAGATATTGTATGTTAGGCCTTTGAATTCGTTCGTATTGGTCAAAAGTGGAATGCCTAGCGATTTGACGAGGAAGTCGGAGGAGTCTTTACAAAATTGGAACTTGACTAATGGATCGATTGAACCATGGCCCCAGAAGACGGGGATTGAGGAAGCATGTTGAGAAGACATCTATGGCGGTTATAGCGTATTTAAAATATTCAGAAGTGTTGTGAAGTGAATCACGAACTGCTTTGAATTTCTGCCTTAATGGGAGCCAGCCGCTTAACACCGCGATGCCAGCCAACTTCCTCTCCCCCGTCAAGCCAGTTAGAAGAGACATTGTTGCACCCTGGCTGAATCCTCCTAGCACAATGCGGCTAGGGTCGGTGCCAGATTCCACTTCAGTGGTGATCAATTGGTTGATCAAGCGAGCTGACTGCAACATTCCCATCTCGTCTTCATCTGTGTCGAATCCGAAAGAATAGATGTCGAACCTAGGTTGATAAGCATCCATAATGGCGCATGATTAGGTATCGATTAACAGCCATGGAGCCTGACGAACCACGACGGCATTTCCATCCCCATGTTGGCTTTGACACTACGTATCGGTCTGTTGGTATTTCGCACAGGTTAGCATATATATAAAGAGGTTATAAACAGTATTCAACGTTTTGAAATGAGTCACAAAAGTGGAAAATCTGTATTTTCAGGATCGAACTTACGAGTGAGGGAGTATCCATTTTACGTGGGCAAGAGCAGGGTCGGCTCGAAACATGTCTGCAACTGGTTTCCATCCATGTCCAGTATCTCCTAAGCCCTAAATTTGGTACGCACGAATTGGTAAATGCTTAGCAACTAAGAGTCTTGCAAAAAGAGGTGCGTACGTGCACGAAAATAACTGTCGCGGTGTGTTTGCTCACAGAAGGTACAGTGAGGAATTTGACAGCAGCAGCAGCAGCCATGGTGTCGGATACAAGATCTAGAGGGTTAGTAGTGGTGGGGGAAGGGTTTAGACCAAGGTAGACGGCCACGATGATTCCAGCAAGTATGAGTATGATTTGACCAAGGTGACCCGAAATAATCGATCTCAGGAGAGTCGGCATCTACCGGCTACTTCTCTACCAACAGTAATTAGACTTAGGTCTCTTCCTCCATCTAGATTTGTGGTTTTTACTTACGACTGTGGTGGTAGGGATTATAATTTTAAAACCAGGAATATGGACGAACCCGTGGTGCCTAGAGATACTAAAACCGGCGATGTATCAGCAACGACCGAACAACCATTGGGATCTGAAAGCAGTTCAACGATCACGAACAGTGACCCACCTAAGGTGCCTTCTAAAAGCGCGTTGAAGAAGGCAGCCAAGGCCGAACGTCTTGCCGCAGTGAAGTTGGAACGTAGGGCCAAAGAAAAGGAGGCTAAAAAGCAGAAAAAACGCTTGATGGCCGAGAAACGCGCTGCGGGCGAGATAGATGAGGACGAAGAAGAGAGAAACAGGCATAAAAAGAGGCCTAGAATTCGATTTGGGGGAACAGTTGTCGTCGACCTCAGCTTTGATGATAAGATGAATGAGAAGGTGGGCTGTCTTTGTCCTCTCGTTGATTATCTCGACACGACACATGTCATGGGTCTAGGAAATAAGTTCCTTGTGTTCCCAGCTGGGATACACATATAGCGCTAACCGCAGCGCCGCCTACCCATTTTCGCTTGTTTATACTTCGCTCAACGGGCGAACTTTCGCCCGACTGGAAAGTTTGAGTGATGCTAGCTACAAAAGATGGGTAAATACCCAATGGTGGCACGATGGTTACGAAAGGCTTTGGCAGGACCAAGGAAACATAACTCGAGATGTCACCAATCGCAGTGTACCTGGAGACTCCACTCGGACACCCGTCCTGGAAGTTACTGCCATTAAAGAGATACAACATAATATCATTTACCTGACCGCAGACTCCGAGGAAGAGCTTACCGAGTTGAAGCCTGAAGAAACATACATTATTGGCGGAATATGTGACCACAACCGATACAAGGTTTTCGTTTCCTCGCCTCGTTGACGTGTAACGTTTGATACATCCATACGCCAGAATCTCTGTCTCAATAAAGCCAAAGAATCTGGCATTCGAACCGCACGGCTTCCCATCGGCCGTTATCTAGCAACTTTACCTACTCGCAAGGTTTTGACTGTGAATCAGGTGTTCGAGATATTGCTTAAATGGATCGAGACAAGGGATTGGGAGGAAGCATTCAACTCTGTTATTCCGAAACGGAAATTTCAAAACGGTGGGAAGAGTAGATCTGAGGATAAATCAGCAACTGGTTTGAAAGATATTGGTGTGGTTGAACTCAACGAGGAGCGCAATCTGGACGATGTCGATAGGGAGCGGACAACTCATACAGGGGCGGAACGGGACGTACCAGGTGACGGGGATAATGAGAATTAGGGTTTCGTACAGCACATTTATCTACCGAGGATCTGATGTCCAGAATATCAACAACAATAAAATACAGAAATTACATCTCATGTAAGTTTCCTAGATCGATCATGTACCCTTAACAGTAATGAGTACCCTGAAGAGTATTTTCCCCTTGTTTTAAGGCAACAACAATAAAAAATCCTGCCACCATATTCGTACGATTGAAGTATGCATGTTGATGTTAAAGTTAGTATTTTTTTGAAGGCTCAAGTTCGTTCTACGTAGCGTTTAACGATCTTAGTTCATCCATAAGGAGGAGTTGGCTGTACTGCCTGTTTTTTCCGCTCGCCAATTATGGAAATCTGGGAACCTTTTTTAGTTCACTCGCTGTGATCAGGCCGGCGGCATGTAAGGGACTTGCCAGGCGAGCACAATCAATCCCAGATGCACGGTGCCAGTTATGGGCAACGTGGTGATACACACATGCGACAGGAACTGTTACCGGGAATTATTGGTACATTTACCGCCGGAAGAAGGGGTTCAGAACATGTTGACTTATAAACACGAGGTTGTCATATGATACAAGACAAGAAATCCATCTTCAAACTCCCGGGTTAAGATTAAGGGAGAGATCTATAGATATGCGGTGAAAACAGAAAGCGGAAAATGCTGTATTCAACGATAATTTATCGCCTTACACCTATTCACAGGACTTCTTTCAAATTGACCTTGCCTGACCCTCGCTTAAGCGGCTGTGGCTGGGAAGGTGAGGGTTTCCATCCTATCTAAACATGTGATATACCGTTCAACCTCCAACACCCCGGTTTTATATGCAAAGCACTCACCATGTATATTACCTGGAAAGTGGCTGGAATACTTCCATCTTCATTTCCATGAAGTTCTGAGAAAAAGTTATATTTCGTAATCAGGAGGATGAGGCGTTAACTTGCCTTTATAAATCGCTGACGCTGCTGATAGGGTGTCACGGTGAATGAAGTTGCGCCTAAGAGTCAATAAGTTAGAGAAACAATGTCAACGATAGTCCTGAAATCTATTCGAACCGTCCCATGATTGCGTTAGCCTCTCCCATATCTGATAGATCCTCCAATAGTTCCCACATACTAGGATATGCTACTTGTATTTCGTCGACATCAACTGTGAGCAGGTTGAAGCCCGCTCGGCTAAGAAGATTGGATATATCTCCATTCTCTGCGTTCACGTAAGGGCCAAGAAGCCTAGACTTTAGCCAGTTTGAACATACCAGTCATTGGGGAAACATGAGGAGAGATACCCCCCTCGCGTTCAACCTCTGCAAGCTGAAGGGAAGTCCTGAAACAGGATGAGAAAGAACAGAAGATGTTTTAATTCACAATCGTCACCTTAACTCGAAAAGTGTTTCACCCCCAAACATGGCCCCTAGGAACAGACCATCTGGCTGTAGTGCTTCTTTGATCTGTACTAAGACTCCTATGAAGAACCGACACAATAGATTAAAATAATTTTACTTTTATAAGTGGAAAGTCAAACCTGGTAAATCGTTAACCCAATGTAAACTCAAGCAAGATACGATCGCTTCTTGTGAATTCCGGTCTACAATTGTCAGTAGGTTTTCCTCATCAGCATGTATCCTCTCGACCTCAACTGAAAAGTATTGATAGGCATTAAGTCCCCCACAAACAAAATGTAAGGGTCTACCTTCAAAATCAGAGTCGGGATCGCGCCTCAGGATTTTCTCTTTCCTAAAAAATTACTACAGATACCATATAGTAAGCCCATGACATACCACTAGAATCTATCATGATACTCTTTTTCGTCCTTTCTGTTTCTAGAAGTTTGGAAAAGTGGCCGGGACCGGATCCAAGGTCAAGGACTGTATTAAACTTCCGCTTGATATCCTGTATACACGAGCATAACTAGATAAGAGAAAAAGAGCAGCTGTTGAGTCGTAAAACCGCACCAGAAACCTTTCTAACATCCTTTCAGCAACTTCTGTCCTGATATAATCGACGGTTTTACTTCGTGCACCCCCATCGCGTGTTGCCGCCCTGTCCTTTTGAAGAAATTTAGCTTTACGGTCAAAAACCTGGTAAGGGCTGGAAGAGGTGAGGTTCAAGGGGCTTGATCCAGGAGAGATAGCGGCAAAGGCGCGTGTCTGTTGTCGAAGTGAACTGGAACGGACAATGCCAGGAAGGAACATTTTACAGTTGAAATTCTCACGTGGGAGAAGTGACAACATAAACGCGTTACGTTGAGTGACTATGCAAATCCGGTCTTTTTGCCTAGGAGATACTTTTTCCTTTATTTAAACTTGGGTTTTCTCGTACTTGCGTTCCCTATTGCCGCCTCCAGCATCTGTCACCCCCACAGATAACAGCATGGCCGATGGACCAAACAAAGCGGTCATGATCATTGGTGACGAGGAGTATCAGCTCAACCAGCGCCGCATAGAAGAGGCACGCCGCTATATTGATAATTGGGATGCTATGAACGAACAAGCGAAAAAAGAGTATGATCGGATGCAAGAGGACCTCCAAAAGAAAATTCGAGAAGGCGAGGATGCGCAGTATGTGTTCAATATGCGCTACATTAATTGTGATTGACGATTCATAGGCGGATGTTGAAAGTCATGCAAGAACAACAGGCAACTCGCCAACAGTGGGTGTCATGGGGAAGATATATTGTTTGGCTCTAACGAAACTTCTAGGCAACTGGCAATCGCGGGCCCTTCAGGACAACATGCGCCACAGGTGACCAACTATCATCGTACCAACCTGTCCTCCGCAACTAGTACACCTGTCACGACCTCTAGGATCGAGGAAATTCCTCTAGTGAATGTGTGTCAGATATGCGTTTGACTAACATGGGATATTTAACGCGTCATTTAGCACTCCCTTCAGCAGTCACATCCGACCATATCAACGTACACTCAATCTTCGAATAACTATGCATCAACGTCCACTCAAGGAAGGCAATACCCTTCTAATGTGACCCGACAACGGATTAATACAAATGCTCAAATGTCTGGGACCAATCCTGATTGGACGGCATATTCGTCAGTTCCCCAAAATAGTTATCCCAATCAACCGGGACCTTTGGCGGTGGTTGGGGCACCACCTAATATTTCGCACCCTGTAGTTCAGCAACAGTATAGACAGCCTGCTCCCATCCAAGTTCGACAACAGCAGCAGCAGCCACGGGTTTTTCAGGGACAACCACTGCATGCCCGGCCGGCCCAAGGGTCTTCAGATGACATACAACAGCGAACATATTCCGCTTCTCAAGCCTCGGTCGCACATCTGTCCTCAAAACAGCAGCAAACCGCGATACCCACCAATGTTCAACTACAAGGGAACCCATATTCGATTCACTATCAAACAATGCCTCATTACACCGCACACCAGATCACAACCAAGCCGAATTCGTATCCACACCCTCCTTCGAGAACAGCGGTCACCCCTGTACAAACGCAACATTCCAGTTCGAGAGCACAGGATCACCTCAACACTCAAGCAAAAATTCCCATCGCGGGCGCTGCGCCCATGGCCTGTATGTATCATATCCCTCCAGATCATTCTTTATTCGGCTGAGATGCTTCAACAGTTTTCGCCCAAGCATCATCAAGCCTTGCGGGCGCATTGGGTGGAGCAGCCAAGGTAATGGTAATATTGTTTATCGTAATGTATAACTAATTCTCCTTCAGGCGTCGGCAACCACGACGCAGAATAACAGTACAAATATCAATAACCCTGTGTCATTTAACGCGGAAACTTCGAAAAAACGCAGGAGTGGTATCAACAACGTCCAGACAACATCCATGACTAGTGCAACTCCTCCGGCGTCTTCTCTTGTCGTGCCTATGAATCCCCAGGTACCCCCACAAACCGGCCCTAGAAACACATCTTCCATGACCAGATTAAAGACCCTGATTGCCAATTGGGAGCATGACGGACCTCCACAATCTTACTTTGAGCTGCCCGGTACAAAAGTAAAAATATATAAGGATAATGCATCGAAGGTTTACCTTGTTACCCCTAACAAAAAGGGTGGTTACGCCTACATCGGTGCTTCTAGTTTGGATGACATAATCAGCAAAATATCCCAAAGTACATCCAAGCCCGATGCGAGTGTATATTCGAATGCCGCTGGTCACACTCATGTTGTCAACAATCCCCGTACAGCTGAACAAGCGACTGTGTATAGACCTCACGGAGAGACCCTACAACAGCCACCAGCACCCGTTGTGATATCTTTAGGTGAACACCAGCCTGTCGTATCTGCCAATGGAAAACCTGCTCTGCCAGTACTACGTACACCAAAGGATGCCGATAAAGCACACCTCGCTCGGGATATCCTCCGTGCACTTACCAAGAAGCGACCCCGCCCGGAAGGTATGTTAATTCCTTCACAAGAACCCACCGCGAAACGCCACGCCTTGGATATTAAGGCTGGACGAACACTTGATGGTGTCATTCCTAACACTATAACAAATCCGCCAATGCTAAGTGTTCCGCTTCCCGTAATTTCTCAACCACCTTCTCAACCGCCAACCTCGGGTCCTACCCAGCCTATTTCTCACTCACAGTCCGTATTCCGAATTGAGAAACAAGCACCTGTTCTCGCGCCTCCGTCAATGACCGCCCCTAAACCAACAGCACCTACAAGCGTAGTGTCTCTCTTGCAATCTACAGCAAATATAAACAACTCTGTCTCCTCCGTGCCCTACCCTGTTATTGCCCCCTCTATTTTGCCTGCCACCCAACCGTCCTCCGCACAACACGTATTACCTTCGAATCTGGGTAGTGCACCAAGCTCAAGCAATTTGGCAGCACCTCGGGTCGAGCCCACTCTGAGGCAGTCCTCACCATCTGTTTTTGCCTCAGAATTAGACAACGGTAAAGAAAAAACACCATTATTTTTACCGTCACCCTCTTCTTCTCCACCCCTGGAGGCACCTCGCAGTGCTTCTTTAGGGTCTGGTGTTAGTCTCCCCACGAACACAGAGGTCGGCTCTTCAAAATCAGGAAGTGGAAGGGGGAGGAAGCGCCAGTTGTGCTACGTTCTCGTCCCACCACTTCCGAATTACATCAAAAGGTCCAAAGCAAAGGAACGAGCAAGCATTAAGGAGGATACAGGTATGATTATGTGATTTAATATATAGTATCCTAAACAATGTTATTACAAGTCTGGCATAACAGCGTTCCTGCTAGCGATGGTTTTGTAACAGGTCTGTCAGGATCTCAACCACAAGTACTACATCTTGATACTATCGCTATTTCCCAGACAACGCCCAAAGTGAAGCAGTTCAGCTATCTTGCTCTCGGCTCTCCAAGCGGCCTTGTAAGTTGGATGGCTGCGATGCTGTATTAAACTCGACTCAGGCACTATTGGATCATATATCTCAGGAACATAGACCAGTGGGTCTATAATTTAAACAATTTAGTCATCTTTTCCATATTAACCACTTTTTGGATTAGAAACGGATTCAATGTCAATGGCCACAATGTGGGCGGCGACATAGCGATTCTAAAGTGATGTTTTATCATATTAGAAGTCATGCTCTCATACCCTTGGAATGTGCATATAAGGGTGAGCACGTTTGTGTCCTCAACCATGCGACTGCCTAAAAGATGACTTGCCAAGATTGTCAAGAGTCGTTTCGAACACCCCAACAGCTTGTGAGACACCACGAAGCAGTTCACCGAAATGATCCCCTCAAACCTTCTGCTGCACTGTTCACGCCTGAGTTAAGCCCACTCCCGGCTGCTCCAGAGAAGCTCCCAGCATATATGGTTGAGGCTCGACAAGTACAGCCGCCGTCAATTTCCAAAGACCGGCACAACACATTAGGTCCGTGGGTGGGTACCAAACGGTATCAATTTATTTCCCACCCCGCTGAATGAGTTGTCAGGTGTTACGAAACATATCCGGGCCCGCTGATCTTAAAACCAAGCGATATAATGCGGCTCAGCCCCTGCGATCACAGAACCGTGAACAGATGGAACGACGCCCTGGCAACCAGCCCTACGACTTTATGACGAATCCAACAACGAACTTTTCAACAACGTCATCACAGCCCGCCAAGCTGCCTAAGCTAGATGACCTCCCTTCTGTTGTCGTTTCGGAAATGACTTTTGACGGTATGGTGTTGTGGCAAGCGCCCGAGGTAAAGGTGGAGAATCCTGCAGTTGAAATTGGACCAACTGAATCCCGGGCGACAACGGACGAATTGGTGCTTTCAGGCGGGTTGAATCAGACGCTTAAAGCCCGGAGCCCCCTATCTCGAGGCGACAATCATAGTGATGAAGAAGCGGTGAAGAACATGTTAACTGGTTAATATATTACATTACCTATTTGAATGTTGTATTTTGGACACTGGGTGGTATCAACCTTATCGGTATTATGATAAATTTGAGGATGGAGTAAAGAACAGGCAACGAAAGCAGGTTTATGATGGAAGTGATGTGTTCTCAAGAAACATATCAATGTTTGCTGTTGCCTGATCAAATTTGGTGCGACAAACTGATGCACCCCTGAGAGTGCCATTCACCATATTGGGTCACAGAGAACTTGTTCCACCTTGGCCGCCTTGGTTTCTTGTCATTACCTCCGACCATGTCTAGCATTGCCGATGATACTGGTGAGCATATTCTCTTTATACGGTTTCGAAACTTACGATTTTTGTTAGGACCTTCTTATATTTCTTCTCATTCGGCCGATGTTATTCTTTCCGACATACGACCAATAAAGTTAAAGATTGAAGCACTCCGGTCGATCAATGTTCTCTTGGATGAGTTTCTCTACAGTATACTCAGCACAGCCTGTTCGCTATCAACAGACAAACTGCGCGCAAGTCTCTTGAGCCTGCTTCCAACCACTCTGGGCAAAGAAGCGCTTTTGGAAGCAGAAGTGGAGTTGAGGGCATACTGGGATCGGACTGGACCCGTGGACGTGACAGTTCCTGCCCTCGAAGATGATACGAAGACGTTTCATTTGCAGTGGTCCTTCGAGGTACTTGCTCTTCCCATCTTTGTCTCCACGAGGCTGATCCCTCTCACTGTACTGTTAGTTGTTGCGACTCAAATGCGAAGCATACTCAACGTTAAACGAGGGCGATGAGGACGCTGGAGCGGAAGGCCGGATATACGAGAGGTTAGGCGCGGCGGGAGGAACACCCCCAAAGGCGGCATTAATGGCCCCTGCCGCTTTGTATCTCACTGCGATTCTCGAGTGCGTGGCTTTGCATAGGATATACCCTTACTTTCTGACCTTGTTTTGTCCCTTCAGGGCCATGTGCGAGTACGTAGTTTTCCTACATCGGTTAACCGCAGTCTTTCACACTTTCCATTAGACATATCTTGTCCAATGTTGGGCGCGTGGCTTCGCGCGACAGTAGTCGGACCAGCGCGACGGTCCAAGACCTTTTCGTCGCCCTTTGCGAAGACCATTCGATCTACGATTTATTTAAAACGATGAAAGGTATACCTATGCAATTTCTTTATTCGGTCGCATTCCTCGTTATCTAACGTTCAGTTCGGCTGCCATACATGTAGTGTATACCCAGATCGAACAACTGTCAAAGGCGCCCAAACCGCGGCGAAGCAAATCCTTCACACGAGGCGACAGGCAGTCACGAACGGCTTCTCCCCATCAAGATCTATCCAATGGCAAAGATAGTGCATCTGCACGGTCTCGACTATCCTCAGACACATCAGGCGTGACGGCCATGGGGGGGCCTCCTATTTCCACGCAAAGCGCGCGATCTTCTTTTGAGAAAACGCGGGCCATGAAAATGTTTATGGCCAATAGTCGTGCCTCCAACGACCGAGATGCAGAAGGTTACACTGGTCATAGAAAAACAGATTCGGTACTGAGTGAAAACACGAAACAAACTCTAGCCGCTTTCAATCACAGCGAGTCGCCTACATTTGAGGTGAGTTTATCGGTTCCCTTGCGTGCTGATGGAACCAAAAAAAAAATTCTCTCATAGGATGAAGCCATGCAACAGGAATTTGACGATTTGATGCGTTCTTCGTCCACCATGAAAGTGTCACTCACACCTGATCGACTAAAAACGATGGAGGTATGTCACCCCTGATTTATTAGTCAGCAACCCTTTTTTAAACTTTCTGCCGAAAAAGGTATACAAACAAGAAAAGGACCAACGCGGTAGCCGGCGGCCTGCCCCGCTCTCATTTAAATCTGATCTCGACCCTTCTTCGCTCCCACCACGAGCGACTGGTCGCCGTCCCTCCCTGCTCCGTGTCGATTCCATCAAGGAGGACGACGAAGAGAGTCCTACAAAACCACCCACTACTCGAAACAGACAAGCCAGCGTGAGCAACCCACCACCTTCCACCGTCCCACCCACTAGCCGTATTCGTGCCGTTTCTACATCAAGCGCCGCACCATTCGCCAAATTATCCCGCACCTCCACCCCACCTCCCACGATGCCTGTCGCATCAGGTCTCAATTCAATGCAGAACCGTCATCGGATGAACAAGGCCCAGGATCCCTTCCCCCCCCGCACGCGCAAGATCCAGCAAAACCGGGAGTCCATTGATCTGGATGATATTATGGGCGACACCGATGATGATGACGAATACGCGCCCAAAACTCCAGCAAAGCAAATAAAACAAGTCACTACTACCCCTAACCGCCATACAGTCTCTGCTGGAACAAGAGATCTCATGGACTTCTTAGCAGAGGGGCCACCAGATCTCGGAGGTAGCCGTGATATGGCAGACTTTTTCGCAGAAGGCCCTTCGGGCTATAATGCTAGTGGTACAGAGTCTACTAAGCCGAAGAGCTCGGGCCGCCTACAAAGGATGATATCAAAGCTATCACTTGGGAATGCCGATAAATCCAAAGCCATATCTGATGAATTTCGGGGCGCAAAGGTACCGCAAACACCTATCCGGCCCATAGTCAATTCTCAGCCCTCTGTGACCAACCTGTCATCTCTCGCCAATAGACCTATTCCACCACGTCCGCCACGCCCTATCTCCCCTCCTTCATCTCCATCTCGCGACTCATCTGATGATCAAAACCAAAGTAGTCCCCGCTCACGTGGGCAGTCATTGGTACGGTCTGAAAAACGGAGGTCCACCGACGGCCGACAATCCGAATCTTCCCCCGTTTCTCCACACAAGGAATACAATGGTGGGGCGTCATCAAATCGTAGACCCCCGTTACCTACGAATACCAATGGACACAGTAGTATTCGGAAAGTCATTGTTGATGAATCACCCAAAGTATCCCCGGCTCGCATTGTACATGCTCCTACTACCCCCACACCTGATATACCAACTGCACACGACGTTTTAGACCCGCTGGCGCAGCATACTAGGGTACAAAAAGCTCCCGTAGCTTCCCGCAAACCTGCCCCGGTCTACCTCGCAACTCCCACAAAACCTCATCTCTCCGGGTCTGATGCTCAAGATATGCACCGTCTCCTTTCGAGGGCTACTTCAGCCGATGAATGCCGCCTTATTTTTGATATGTTCCTTGCGAAGTCTGGTATTTCTATCGGACCGGTGGACTATGATATTCCCTACCCATCGCCATCACCATCCGTTGCCCCGCGGTCACAGATCACCCCGGAAGACATTCCACTCGAACATTCACTTGTTGAATTAATGCTTGGGGGTGATTCTTCCCCTTTGCGTGAGCAAAGCACACACAAGCGCCGAGCGAAGAAAAAATCAAAACCTGAGACCATTACAGGGGAGCCCCTCTCCCACAGTAGCCATGGGGATAAGAAGGTCTTAAATGGTGGCCATCGCGTTGGGAATGGCGAACCTCACAGTAACTACAGGAGCCTGCCCGGATTTCCTGATGGGAAGGAGACTATTATAGGTCCTTCTGGTCATGCCCAAAACCACACCCCTATATCCGAGGTTGCAACCTAATTTTCTACTTTATTCCAACGCTCTTGTTGCACAATTTCCCTTGGACATATGACTGTTTTTTCTGTTGGTACTATAGCTGACACCTCGTACGCCTTATTCCTCATATACCTTCGCGATAGTTCAGTAGTGGATACATAATGTTTCTATAAGTAGCATGCTGGAAACTAGATTTCATGATGCGATGCGATAAACAAAAATTAGAAAATATGACAAGATAGATCTATAGATTATCGAACATCAAGGGAAACCGCAATTCCCATTGATGCCAGCTCCGCGCAGAGATATCTGAAAACATACGGAACAGCAACGACATCCAAATCACCACCTTTGGTTCCCCGACTCAAGAAATTATTAGAGGAAATTGCGAACCGCACGTCAGCCTGTGGTTGTTGGAGATGCTGACCCGTTGCTAGGGCCTGTCGTGCTCTTTCATCTTCTTGTTCAGCAGTGACTCGACAGACCCGACAATACTCTCCACCAGGGCCTGTCGCCTTCATTATACCCGACTCACCAACCGTCATTTCTCCGAGGCTGATATCTTCATAACCTAGAGATATGAGACTTCCACACGTCCGACACACCCATGTTGTAGAGTAATCGGAACAGTTCATCAGTCTGTCTTGTAACAAGAAAGAGGTGCCATGGGCGATGAGAGCATCGCGCTCCATTTCACCAAAACGAATGCCTCCCGCTCGTTTACGACCCTAAAGAAAGTTAGGGCTGTGTTTGATTGATCATCAATTACTTTAAAACTCACCTTGACGGGCTGCCGCGTTACAGGATCAACGGGCCCTGTCGTTCGAACCTGGAACTTGTCTAGAACCATATGTCGCAAACGCTGATAGTACACGACGCCAAGGTAAATATCAGCAGCAAATTCTTGGCCAGTGATCCCGGAGTACATGGGCTCGTTCCCGTAATAGTTGTAGCCAGCGGCGAGCAGTTGTTCACCAAAATAGTCAATTGCGGTATCTTCCTCTGAGAACCTAAGATATGAATGAGACTCTCGCAGAACTCGCCAGGTCAATAAACTTACTTGAAGGGTGTCGCATCCTGTGCAAGACCATGCATCGCACCAGCCTTGCCTGCCATACTCTCCACTAACATACCAATCGTCATGCGACTAGGAAAGGCATGTGGATTGATGATCACGTCTGGTTGCATTCCACTCTCGCTGAAAGGCATATCAACAGTAGGCCATTTTTGAGAGCAAACACCTTTTTGCCCGTGGCGGGAAGAGAATTTGTCACCAATGACAGGTGATCGTGTTATACGAAGGGTCAGATGTATTTTTTGAAGTTCCGAGTCGCCAGCATCAGTCCCTAGGTATGGATTAGAAGGTAAGGACAAATGATGCATGATTGGACTTACCCAACAGCCGGACTTCATCAATATATGCTACCTCTTCCCCTTTATACTTGACAAAATTGGTTCGGCCTGTGGTGTCATCAATATATGCAGCCAATGGATCTCCAGATAATATTTTCGAGCCAACAAAAGGGAGGCCGTCAATGTCCAGGAAGTTTGTACAAGTATGCGCTCGCTCGCCTTCCGTCCTTATGTCCTTACCGAGTCCAAAATGTAGAGTTGGTATTGTGCTTGACTTTTGGGCTCCACGGACGTCTTTGAGATCAACAATTTGGGACTTATAAACAGTACCATATGTGAACCCCCGTTCATGTGCAGACTTGTTCAAAATCATTGCATCTTCCATGTCATACCCAGTGTATGAAATGACAGCAACGATCGCGTTGGTTCCATTAGGGAAAGAATCCATTGCATAAGTATCATGCAATGCTGGACGTACGACAGGACTTTGGCCTGTTTGAAGGCGGTAGAGTTTATTATCCGTTCGATGTCGTAAGGCGGTAGACGGCGTCCCCATCGTTTGTTTACCCATCTAAATTTGTTAAATGCATATAGTCCACTTGTTTTGGAATAAAACAAATACCTGGCATTGGTATATGTTCCTGGGACTCTACAAAAAGAAGTAAGGAAATGTTGAATGGACCATAGAGAGCACTTACTTGGTTGAAATCCGAGAAAGGTGTAAGATTTGCCAAGATTGACAAAAAATTAGTGGGATTGTGTTCCACATGTGTTGATATTTCTGCTTCGATTTCCTCGGGAGTGCAAGCAATATTCATATAAACCTGTTCAAAGGGCCCGATCTGATCATCCCGGCCATTCGCGAGATACCGGACTGGACGCATCATTCTTGACCTAGATGCAAACAAGTAAAGTCCAGGATATTGTCCACCTTTAGATTCAGGCACAAGCCCGATTTCGAGGTCCAACGGAACTTCGTGCTTCCCTTCCGTTTTCCATATGCGGAGATTGGCAGCAAGCTGAGCAGCTAGTGCTGGACGTGCCCACCCAATTACGCGCCCATCCAACTGGACGCACAGATTTTTTCGGCCATCAATTGACGGTGTAAAAGCTTGAGTCATGCCATGTGCGGCAAGGAGTGAAGGGATATGGGCGACTGTCAATGGGGCTGTAACAATACGGCAGGTACGAGAAAGATGATTGAGAAGACCGCAAGGGGAACCATCTGGTGTATGCACAGGGCATAGGAAGCCTACGCATTTTGTCAGCTTCAATATACGCTACAAGCAAGCTAGTGCATACCCCACGCCTCTGGCAATAATTTTCGGACCGTTGTTGTTTTGAGTTCGGCAAAGAATGCCCCACGATGAATACACCTAAAATGACTGATATAACGCTGCCAATTCAATTTTTCCGCGACAATCGTAAACCCAGAAGCTTGCTGAAGATCGAGGCCCGTTGGAGAGACGAGGTTGCCTGTGGCGAGGAAGTTGGCGAGTTTGGCGCCGACATCAAAATTTATTCGCGATAGTATTTTAGTGAAGTAACGTTCTGAGAAATATTAGTTCGGGATTCAATTCTATGGAGAGAAAGCAGATATAGCGATGGACTTACTGTCATTGAAATCGACTACGACATCATTTCGGACATCAGTGGCGATATTGTTGCGAATTTGGTTAAGAATCTCATCCAAGCGTTCTTTGATGATCATTCCGTAAAGACTCCCGGGAAGTAGGACTTCCTGGTGTTGAGGGGAATCTGGATTGTCGGCACAACAGGAAGATGAAACAACTGCGTATAATTTTCGTAGCATGAATCTATGAGGATATAAGATGATATTCTGATACAGGCGAATTGGCTCACAAAAGCATTCGAAATTTTTCTCGTGGTGAATCCAAATGAACGAGAACCATTTTTTGAATTAACCAAGCTCCTAAAGCAGCATTGGTCCAATCTTCAGGCATACCCAATACTACGCGGAATTTGTCACCCAGATATTCAAGGCATTGTTCCCCTGTGTGCATGGTGAACATCTTAAAGCTGCGCAACAGTAGCTCCACACGATCTGTCAAAAATGTATTTTCATAGTCTTGCATTATGACGCCTTCAAAGATTTCTTTGTCTGAAGCGCTAACCAAGGCTTTTAAGATGAGCATTATGGGTATGACATATTCTTGTTTCCGCAAGCTGAAACGTAACATGGCACTACCGTTCGACAGGTAATGTAAATTGTTGGTGACGCTTGTTTGATCTGGTCGAACACATCGAATCTGGACCGCATATGGAGTATACGATGGTCCTCGATTAGAAAAAGATGGGCGGATGAGGGAGATGACATGGTTACGCCTAGGAAGAATGAGATATCGAATCAGACGCTCGTTCCCATTGATCACGAAGTAGCCTCCAAATTCTTCTGCTTCTTCGTGGTGGCGCACGAGCTCGGCAGCAGACATAGATCGCAGATTGCACCGAACTGACTAAGGAACGTCCATATGAGTGTTAAATATATATATAAGCAAGATAATGGGTACCTACTCGAACCATGATCGGTACAAGACCGCAGTCCTTGGGCATTTCATGCTTTTGTCCTTGAATATCTGTCCAACATAATTTGATTGTCATCCTTCCACGATAGGATGTTAGTCGTTCCCGGGCCTGCGGAGTGTGATAGTGAGTCCTTTGAACCTTTCGGGGACGAATGAAAGTGGAGTATGTACCTCTGAGGGGAAGACCCGCCGTTCCAATGCGCTCTTGTCTTTCTCCGGAACCATAGGTCTGGCTATCGTAACCTGATCTATCCATACTGTAGAAACCGATTTTCAATCAATATTACATTGAACATGCTTGTAAGGACAGATTCACTTCTCATACGGTTTCCCCATCCTGACACACCACTTTCTGAACCAGGCTTCCCAGTCCCATCGAAAACAACACGTTCGCCTATGTCTTTCAACGCGAGGGACAATAGCCCGCGTCCGTCTCCATCTCCAGCAGGTAAACCCGAATCGTCAAATAGTGCATTAAAAGATTCGATATGAGGCGCAACAAATTCATTTAAGATAGTGTGCGTGGACCCATTTTTTGGCGGCGTTACAAAAGCTCTTTCGCGGGCTAGTGTGTTAAATGTTGGTGCCTTCTTTTGCGATGTCGAACCGTCAGGCATGATAAGATAGAATTGAACTGCCTGAGGATATCAAGTCCCTAATCGAGGACGCTCAAAAAAAAGTGCACGTGCACGGAAGCTAAGTGATCACGCGATCGTGGGGGGGACCAACGAGCGGAGATTAAACGACTCTGCAATTCTTTTCGGCACCGTCGAGGGTCAGCGATAGCCTCGCTTTTTCGTCTGGTTGAGCGCCAGCTATCTTGCTTTTGCAAACCAAGATGTTTGGAAACAACGTCACATCCTCGTGGGGTACCCCCCAACAGAACCAGCAACAACCGCAGCAGACTAGTGCCTTTGGGCAGCCTACAGGTTTTGGTACTGGTGGTGAGTTACCTAGTATTTTTGACCGTTTCGTACCCAACTGTTGTCTAGCATTTGGCTCAACAGGCGCGTTTGGTCAAACTCCCCAGCAGCAGCCTCAGGCAAATCCAATGTTCGGAAACTTAGGAGGCACGCCTAGCACAACTACGGCGAACGCTGGTTTTGGTATGAAAACAGATGCCTATTTTACACCTATCCAATTCGATCTGATTGATGATTTTGCAGGTGCGTTCGGTGGGGCAGGCAACACTTCTCAGAGCGGCACCACGAACTCTATGTTTGGTGCTAAACCTGCCACGGGCTTTGGCGCGTTTGGTGGCGGTACATTTGGGAGTGGAGGTGGCTTTGGACAAAGCACTCCTGCCGCAGGAAGTTCAGGTACCTCAACAAGTGTTTTTGGACAACCTGCTGGGACGAGCACTACAGGAGCTTTTGGCGCTCCAGCAACAAACGTGTTCGCGAAAGCGACATCGCCATTCGGAGCCTCACAAAGTAAGATTACACCCCTTCAATCGTTTTGCATCTTCTCAACGCGTGTTTTATAGCAAACACTCAGGGAACAGCTGCGGTTGTTACGGCTGGATCTTCTAATCCACCCTATAGTGTTTTTACTGAAAAAGACTCTGCTGCGAATAGCAATGTTACTCTTCAATATCAAGCTATATCCTGTATGCCTGCATATGCAGGAACCTCCCATGAAGTACGCGCCTTGTCTCCAGGATGTTCTTTTGAGTCTCTAAATCAGTGCCCAAAATATAGGAATTGCGATTACAAGATTATTTGCAAGGCCGCAAGACAAGCAGCACTACTTTTGGTGCGCCAGCCGCCTTCGGTGGTACTTCACAAACAAACACCAGCATATTCGGTGCACAACCTGCACAACAAACAAATCAACCCTCTGCATTCGGAGCGCCCGCGACAAATACTGGCTTTGGTGCATTTGGAGCCCCTGCCACGACCCAATCTGTTGCGGCACCGGCCTCGACCGGGGCATTTGGAGGTGGGGCATTTGGACAACCACAGCAACAACAGTCATCGGGCTTTGGCGGCTTTGGTTCACAACCACAACCACAACCACAATCCCAACAGGGAGGTGGCCTATTTGGTGGGAATGCTTTCGGAGCTACCAAACCTGCAACTGGCTTTGGGACATTTGGCAACACCAGTGAGCGATCTCTTTTGTTCATGGGGACAACGATTTTAATTTTTTAAGCGACGGGTGGTGGGACCTTTGGTGGTAGTGCTTTTGGGCAAACCCAGCAGCAACAACCGCAGCAACCTCAACAGCCTGCAAACAGCCTGTTTGGAAACACGCAGCAACCAGCTACCACGGGCTTTGGCGGGTTTGGTTCGTTACTATCCTTCTCTATGCTTTGGTAGACCTCACTTCAATACTAGGCGCCAATACTACCAAGCCATCAATATTTGGGAGCACACCACAGGCGACGTCACAGCCAGCTACAACTGGGTTTGGTACCTTCGGTGCGACTCAGCAACAACAAAACCAGCAGCCTCAAACGCAACCTTCTTTGTTCGGGGGCACTGGTGGTGGGATTTTTGGAAGCACCCAGCCACAGCAGCAACAACAGTCTAATCAGCCTGCCGGAAATCCCCGTATGTTGCCTATTCCCTTACGAATTCGACATTTGACATATTATCACGTATAGTATTTGGGGGGAATACCCAGCCAGGGCTGTTTGGCGGCAGTCTGTTCAATAACAACAATAGTAATAATCAACAGCAGCAGCAGCAACCCGCACAAGCAGGCGGTTTCAATCTATTTGGAAATAAGCCCGCTGCACCCGCGAATCAATCCCTGTTTGGTGGAGGCTTTGGTCAACAACAACAGCAGCCCGCAAATAATGCACCACAGCAAGGTCTCTTTGGGTCTTCTCTAGGACAAGGAACCAATCAGCAATCAACCTTAGGAGGTGGACTATTTGGGGCCAAAACTACTGCCCCAATGCTAGGCACGTCAACCTCCACGGGTCAGGGTGGACTTTTCGGGTCGACCAACACATCTACCGGATTGTTCAATTCTACAAACAACCCTACTCAAGGTACCCTGACGGCCTCACTTTCACAACCTGTCGGAAGTTTGTTTGACATGCTTCCTGGTCCACGTTCTATTAACCTGGATAATTCCCAACCCAAGAAAAAATCAGGATTCTTTGTTGATATCCCAACCCGGTCACCCGTCCCACGCGTTCAACTAGGATATACGCCTGCAAATTCAAAATTACGAGGGTTTTCATCAACATCAATGACTACAGGAGCTGGTAATCCCTTCGCAAGTTTATCGTTCACTTCTGGGAAGCCAAACGCACTTTCGCTCAGTCGGGTGAGCGATAACAAACCCGCTCTCGGAACCGATGCATTCCTCGGACGAAGTGCTAGTCCTTCTCTAGGAAGTGGGGCCCGGCAAAGCGTGAAGAAGGTCATTTTAGATAAGAAAATCGAACCTTCAGAATTGTTCACGAAGTCTGGTGGCTCCCCCGGGTTGCGAGGCAGCAAAGTTGTTTTCAGCCCCGCGTTAAGTATTACAACGCGTGAAAAAGACGCTCTCGCCGCCTTATCCCCGACTGTGAACGGAACCAGGGAATCCCCTACCCCAGCTCCTCGCCCTCTTCGTACGCCAAATCGTTTTACAGCACAGAGTACGCAGAATGCTCTTCATTCTGACGATACTCTTGATCAATCGGGTTCTAGCACTCTCGAGGAGGGTGATTATTGGGTGAAACCCGATCTCGCGACGCTAAAACAGACTGGTTATGACCAACTATCGTCCTTCAACGACCTTATTGTCGGGCGAGTGGGGTACGGAGAAATACATTTCCTTGAGCCGGTGGATTTGACAGGTCTTCCTAAGCTTGGAGCTCTTCTGGGTGAGGTCGTTCGATTTGATGACAAAGAGTGCAGCGTCTACCCGGATAGTGAAGAGGTCGACAAACCGCCCCCTGGTTCTGGACTCAATGTGCGTGCAAAGCTGACACTCTTACATTGCTGGGCTGTCGACAAGGCCACGCGGGAACCGATCAAGGACGCCTCACATGCGGCTTCAGTGAAGCACCTGAAACGGTTGAAGAACATGAAAGACACCCACTTTGAAAGCTTTGATATTACCGACGGGAAATGGACATTTACAGTGGATCATTTCTAGGACCTGGTTCTTTCCCATTCATTCACATCGGCCCGATGGGCGATGGTTCTTTGTGGTATTTCCAGTAGTTACATTAGTTTATAGTACATACCAGGCTGCGTTGCATGTAGTAGTAGCACATGTCCGATCGAATCACAATGACTGTTTTTTTGTTTGCGGATCTGTGGAGGGTCTGGACTGACCGGGGGCAGAGGGCCACCGTCTCTGGATGCGCCTTGAGTGGACAGACCGCGGAGTAAGTTGGCAACGGGCCAATCACGGAGAAATCCGGGACCTTGAGGCGGTGATTTGTCAGACGTGGAGACGGTCTCGCCCCTGTTGTACCCGAAAGGGTCCGTTTTCGAGCCGTCTGGGCCATGATGAGATCACTCTTGTCTGGAGATTTTAAAGAGCACATCCTGAATTCCGCTACACCACAACACAACACTCCACCCACATCCAATTCACAATGGGAAAGGTCAGATATCCTCCACATTATTCCTTATCCCGCTATTAACCCTTCCACAGACAGGAACACATCTCGAAGCTCAGGAAGCTGCATCTCGACGCGGTGCCATTGAAGGAGCACTCGGCAGTACCATTGTCGCAGGCCTTGGCTCGTATTACCTTCACCGCCGATACCCTGTATACCGCGCCCTTCCCCTCTCCCTAAAATCCTTAGGTGTCATTATCCTTATTGCACCGGCACTGACTATCCAGGCCGAGCGTCGCGGTATCGAGTATGAACGATCACAATGGTACGTCATTTTCGCTTCATAAAATACAGAATACACTAAACATAGGCGACAGGGAGGGTGAAGGCGTTCGTCTGTTGAGTGTGAAGCAAGAAGAGGAGAAACAGAGATGGGAGCAGTTGTCGCGAAAGGAAAAATTCGCAGACTGGGCCGACCGCAACCAGTACACGTTGATCCTTGGTGGCTGGGCAACCAGTCTTGGTGTGGCAGGGCTCATTATTTCACGCGACAAGTACGTTATCATTGTTATTATTATCTTCTTTATTTCCTGACTGATCCGAATGTTTTCAAAGAATTCAAACTACCGCACAAAAGGTATAGCCCCTCCGTGCTGTCCGCACTTTCCAAATTTAGCAATGATACGACTTTTCTTTTTAATAGGTCGTTCAAGCACGTATGTGGGCACAGGGCCTAACTATCGGTCTCCTCATTGTTGCTGGCGCCCTGACACAACACAAACGGGCTGAAGCAGCCCAACATGTACATATTTTCATTAATAGTTCCATGTACTATATTCTAACTTTACCTCCCTAGCTGAATAACGACCACTCATGGAAAGCATTGGTTAGTTCACTTCGATTCACATGTCAACAGTTTCTTACTTAGCCGTAACAGCTGGATCAACAAGAACGGGACAAACAGGAAGCTGCTCGGAGACTTAAGGAAGAAGCTACACCGCCCAGTCGTCGCCTGCCTGCAACTCTATAGAAAATTTACCACTCTCTTTTGCATTTTCCCCATTATTATTACGCACACATCTCTCCCCGCACTGTATCTACACCTCTAGGACAAATCAAATAATATTCCGATTTGTATTTTACTCAAACAAAAAAAAGGAAACAAGTCTCCGGCAAATAAAATCAAAGTTTTTTGATTGGGCCAACCAATTACATTTCCGCCAATCATAACCTCCAAAGCTTCTGTTTCCTCACTATCATTATGAGCAATATCGATGCATGCGCACCTCGTGTATGTGTCTTAGAACGAAACGTATCGCTATACGACAATGAACATTTTCGTTCCTCCCGGTCATTGTATTTCGTTTTTCTGACTCGTGACAAGCGAAAGGATTGGATATCGACGCGGATCGAAGACACGTCGTCAGCCTGTATCACGTGCACACAAAATCAGTCTTGCTGACTTGGTCGATGAGCAAGATTTTCGTTTTCTGTATCGCTGTATAAGCCATTCCTGATGTGTGCAGATCTCTTCTCAAGAAACTATACCTATCCTTGGACCACTGCTGGAAGCCCATGTCGAATCTAACAGCTCCCCTAGATCTACCCCTTTCTAAAGAACAGCTGGATGAAATTAATATTTATCTAAGCGTACTCACACCAGAGGAGATTCTCCAGTGGGGTCTCAAATATCTTCCTGGTCTATACCAAACGACAGCCTTCGGCCTTACGGGACTTGTTGCAATTGACATGCTGTCTAAAATCACTAAATCGCCCCCGCCGCTTATCTTCCTCGACACACTATACCACTTCCCAGAAACCTATGAATTGGTAGAAGAGGTAAAGAAAAGATATGACGTACCAGTTCATGTGTATAGGCCAGACAGGTGTAAGGATACAAGAGAGTTTGAAGAAACGTATGGCCAGCGCTTGTGGGAGACCGATGAGGATACTTATGACTTCGTCGTGAAGGTCGAGACTCAACATTCTAATCCTTTCTAACATGGCTCAATCATAATTTAGGTTGAACCTGCACGCCGAGCTTATAAAGACCTCGGCGTTAAATCTGTTATCACAGGACGCCGTGCTACACAAGGTGCAGATAGGGCCACCCTCCAACCATTAGAGGTCGATTCCACAGGCCTCTTGAAGCTGAATCCCCTGTATCAGTGGAATTTTCATCTTGTGGAGTGGTATATAAAGGAACAGAACGTGCCCCGAAACAAATTACTGGAACAGGGTTACCGTAGTGTGGGTGATTGGCATAGTACAGCAAAGGTCGCTGAAGGACAAGACGAAAGGTCAGGAAGATGGGCGGGCAAGGAGAAGACAGAGTGTGGTCTGCATAAGGATTATTTCGCCATGAAAGCGCAAGCTAAGACTGTGGCAGGTATGTGACATCGTAAATGATCATTTTCGCTAGTCCATGCTAACCTTAGTTGGTTTATCAAGCTTAGAGCATTGTAGAAATATTCGATTTACACAAATTTCGTCCATAGGTATGTCATGACCCCAGGAAGCTCCCTCAAGCGATGGAACCATGTTAATCGACTCTGTTGCCGCTCTAGATTGTACCTCTGTTCTATTGTAATATATACATCGGAAATGTACAACCAATCTCACTTTGTCCGCAATATCAATATCCCTTCCCAGGCTCACCCATCGCTTGTTGTCTAAACCTCGGAAGATCTTCATGATCACCTTCATGATGATCTCGCCCTCAAAATCATTTCGTGCGGCGACAGTATTGCATATCATGTGATCTCCATATCGATCTGAGGAAGTTAACGCGTTTGACGGCGGAGTCGAACATGTCCCTCAAGTGGATCAAGGAACGATACTCCTTTTTTCTTAAAGCGGAGCTCACAACAGGCTTACCACCTCCCCTCTCTCTCAGGTCTTTCCCTGTTGTGATCTTAACATACAGACGCACACGCTTTATCGACCTTAGAATGGCGCTCAAGTAAGTACCTACCTGTGGGGCTTACATATATCCACTGACAAACATCTTTCCCATAGACCAGACTTTGGTCTGAACGACACTCTTTTTCCGCCCCTCCCCATAATCAAAAAACTTGAAATATCCACCCAAGCTTTCACACATCGTAGCTTGCATGCGCGGCCGACGCATGTCTTTGAGGATCGACCCGATGACCCAAGCCCTGACAATGAGAAGTATATGACGCCCAGAGAGCGACGTTATACACACTGAACTGATTTCATTAGGTATGAACACCTCGGGGACACTGTGTTACAACTCATGGTGACAAGCCTTATGCTCGAGATGCATCCAGGGCTACGCGTCGGTCCTTCAACTGTACGTTCTCCCACTCTTGCGGCATCTTCCGCGATCCGTTCCCCTCAATCTGCTATTCTTAACTCATTATTTTTTGCTGCAGAAAATCAGAGCAATGATTGTTGGGAATTCCACACTCGCAGAGATGTATTATAATCCTTGTGGTAGTATACCGATTTTGACACCACTGATCTGTCAGCTCTCTGAAGTACAAGCTTCCTGATCGATTAAGATTGCATCCTGCTCAGGCCATCACCCTGCGTGCTTCGACACATATTCAAGGTGCCGTCCCGTGATTTCTTTTCGGCGTGCCATATCTAATTAATTTGGAGTGTTTAGCTGATGTTTTTGAGGTACGTATCAATCGTTGAACGCTTCATCGATTCATTCACACTACCGTGTAGTCTTTCGTCGGAGGGCTGTACCTCGACCAGGGGCTTGCCGTGGTCAAACGTTGGCTTGATCCCCTCTTCCGACCATATGTTACTGCGGCGTATCATATAGTGCGTAAGGAGCATGGACTGCCGCCCATGCCCACGCCGTCCCCGTCCCCATCTCCCGGGTCGTCCCCTGTGGCCCAATCCACCTCCACAGAGTTGATGCCGACGACCACAATCGGGCATCTGGCGCTGTTCAATCAGCACCTCCAGAAGCACAACTGTCAGGTTGAGTGGATCTATTCGGACAAAGGGTTTGATAACGAGGATCCAAATGCCCCCAAGGACACACTCATCAGGGGGACGAAGACAACACCGGTTTGGTTTGTCAAGGTCATGGTGGACGGTACGTTTTATGGACGAGGCAGGGGAAACACGAAGAAGGCGGCACGCAACGAAGCTGCCAAAGGTGGGCTCGAGATGATGGGCATTTTTGTCTGGTGAGTCTTGTGACGTACCCATATCCTTCTGATCCCCCAAAATATCTGTTGCTACTTTTTATAAGACTTACAACCACCGATCCAGATTGTCGTCTGGAGCTCAGCATTGTTTCTCCAGACTTGTGCTGGATGTCTTTGGTGCCTTATCCAGCTCAGGTGTGTAGAGATCGTGTTGCCAACGTGTATTTGAGGAATTATTGTCAACACTTTTATGCTTTCGCGCTTTGCTTTGCCGTTTTTTGATTTTATGTAGATTTGTAATGATATGACGGATTGTCGAGAAGTCAGCTGGGCTTATTCCAAGATGCTTATCTGGCTTAATATCGCTTAGGTCAACTTTTGACAATGGCTTCATGTCAGAGCTGTCAGAATGAAGAATAGTGAGAATGAATCCCCAAATATTTTCGGGCATGTGATTATCGTAACCAATGTATTCCGCTAAATCGTCTACGAGACCATAATGATAATAGCTCTAGATACGCAAGAGTAAACGTGCATCTCTCTATTATGGACCGGTCGTGGCATTCGACGAGAGGATGATGGGGCGTAAGTGAGTAACTTAGGAGAGTAATATTAAGTTGTGAACAAGAACACGGGGGCCGGGTAGTGCGCTTATGCAGACCCAGTCGTGTAATATCTCCAAGCGAAATAGACACCCAGGAGAGTGAGAGGTACAAAGTACATCGCGCTACAAAGGGAAAGTGGAGCTTGTTGGAAAGGGTGAACCAGTCAGGTGGGAAAAAACGTACTTTGAACCTTGCTCAACCGCGCCAGCCACCCGCGACGCCTGTGCGGCAGCGGCACCTGTTTTTAGCTTCAAACCCTTTGCACCGGTCAGTATTACGCTGTTGATGAATGAGCATAGACACTTACACTGCCAGCCTCGAAGTCGCCAACAAGCATGTCGGGAAGTAAGGCGCGCGCTTCATCGGAGTGTCCAACGTCTTCGAAGGCTTCCGTTGCATCTTGACCTAGGGGAGAAGGAAACCAGGGTAAGCGGAAGATACGAAAATAGCGGAGCCGCTAAGTAAGTGCCACGTACCACCCTCAGCCAGGAGGACCTCATCTCCTCCAGGGTGCTATTTTGTGTATGTATTAGCGGGATTGTGCGTCTGGGCGTTCTTTTAGATGCTCACCTCATCCATGAACTTTGTTACATCGTAGACTGGACAAAATAAAGTGGTTAACCTACAAAAGCACGGGATTTGATTGGCTCCTCGGCTTACCTTTTCCGTGAATGAGGATGTAAAAGCTGTCTTTGGTCTTGTTGGCCCGGAGCTCGTCGAGGGTAACAATTTTTGTGGTCATGGTGAAAGGAAAGTTGAAGGAAGGGGCGGAGAAAGTGTATACAGTGGTTCTATGGAATGGAGAAGAGCAAAGGGATGGGACGATAAACGCGGCATCCTTATAAAAACCGTTCTTTTTTTCCCACGTGAGCATTGGAAAATCACGGCTGGGTCGGGCGGTTCATCAATTTCTTTCACCTATCGAATCGGCCTCGATTGCGCTAGGACCACATCTCAGAAGATTTTATTATCATCGTATCCAATGGAGTTGGCTCGAAGCAGGACCGAGCGAATTTGATTGACGGGACTCGGTACAGACTGTTAGCCATCGCGGCGAATTAGTGGGTGTGGGTCGGACAGAAGTAGATAACATTATTGACATAAGAAAACAAGTGATTTGACTATACTACAACAATGCAGGAATATATGTATCTGCTCGATTTAGTACTCGACTGGCCATAATACATAAACTGGTAAACAGTTGGACAGTCAAGCGTGGATCAAGCTCCATCTCTCTTCCACATCGCAAGTTGAGGTAACGAAGGCATGAAAAGCCGTGTCCCTAGGCTTATGCAAGTGGAGTATCGGAAAGATACAAAATGAAACAAGACGGAACAGGAACAAGGATAAAACACGTTGTATTGTGGGGGCGACAGCGGGGGCGATGACAGCAAGAAATTTTCACGCTATATATACTTATACGTTTTTGAACTCCGACATCAGCGGGCCAAACATAGCCAGCCATGAAATGTGGCTGAACAGCTTTCATCTCTTCCTTTCGACTTCTACCATCAACGCCCTTACTTTGGCCAGCCCTTTCCCGCTGTGTCTATTTTTTCGTTCTCGCCATGGACGGCGACTCCTCCGATATACTGGGCAACCCAAACACTATCGTCCGTGCTGGCCAGGCCAGTAAATGGTCAGGCCTTTCCTTTGGAATAAAATCTACTTTCATCCTCGCGCTTCTTCTTGTGGTTTATGTAGTTGGAATAAAGGCATGGGGCGCTCTTCTTCTATGGCGCGAGAAATCATATAAGCTGTATGTATCAGTTTGTCATTGATGCATCTCCCAAGTTGATGAATATGTCACCTAGGTCAATGCGACGGAGACACGGCATTCCCGACAATGATCACCGACCCTTCAATGTTGCGTATGCTGCCGTGATGCGAGCACGTCAGGATGCAGAGGTTTCAAAGCGGAAGGCTAGGCTTGACCAAATAGTGCTGTTGGGGCAAGAACAACGCAACGCACCACTTAACCAGACCATCAGGCAACGCCCAGGTGCGTGATTATGGCCAATTGTCTTCGTTTCGTGATCTTATCTCAAATTTCAGGGAGTCAGCGAGGAGCGCAATCAGCATGGCCAATTGGAGTAACCAACGATTTGCCTGGACGATTCAATCTATCATCAGATGGTTTTTATGCTCCTATATCGGGGAGTAGTCAAACTCAGACCCGGTGAGTCAAGCCTTCGCGCCTCTTTACGCCGAACTTCGTTTATCTTATCAAACTGTTATAGTTCACACTCAGCAGCGGTCCGCCCTATTGATTTTGCCGAGCGGTATAATCCCGATTCTACGGGTCGCGTTTCTCAAGCAGATATAAATAACAGTCCCCCAAGAGCTGGACCTTCGCGTCGATCTAGTCGGAGAAATATTTTTGTTTCAGATGTGAAAAGCCAGAAACGTGAACTTGATGGCGATGAATCTGAAGATGGTGATCATTCGAAGAAGTCGAGAGTTGAAGGAGAAGAATTTATTGATGAGGACGCCGAATGGCAGGAGGGCCCCGAAGTAAATCGTCGTGGCTCAAAACGTGTGCTTCGGGACGAAGATAATGAGGATCCTTCTCACTCAAAACAGCCGAGAGATAAGAGAGCCCGCAAAGTCTCACTTGAAAAAGTTCCTCAGACTGTCATTGAGGACATGGATATTGATGACGACGAAGACGAAGATCAGGTAACGGAGCTTAGAGCCTCATCGTCACGCGGAAAAAAACGGGACCGGGCTGCAGCTGGATCAACGTTTGGTGGAGATGATGAGGATAGTGCACACGAGGCTGAACTTGAGGATGAGGCGAGGGCTCGGCGACAACGGCGTAAACGGAGGACTGTCGCTAAAAGGAAATCTGATGCAGGCAACTCGTCCCGTGGCCAAAAACGTGATCGGGATGTTGAAGAAGGTGAAAGCGATGGTGAGAGTGAAGGTGGTATTACCTCAAAAGTCTCTCGAAAGAAGAGAGGTAAGAAGATAGTGCGTCCGTCAAGGCAGGATGATGAAGAGATCCGGAGCGGGAGCGACGTATCAATGAATGAGTCACTGGCCTCTAGCAGAGGAAGGGGCAGACGTATCGGTGATGAGTGGGAAAGTAACGGCGTGAAGTTTAAGATCGGACCCAATGGTCAACGACTTCGTCAAGCACTGGTCAAGAAGGCAAGGCAAAAATTCAACATGGTATGTCTCTTTACGTCTGTCATTTGTGATATTAATTGTTTTTTCTACTAGCCCAAGGATTCCCAACATCCTGATAGGCAACTCAACCTTGAAGTCTGCGTCGAAACATGGCTTACGGAAGAAGAGTATAGAGAAGCCAAGTCACAACTTCTTCTAGCTTGGCAAGATTCTCCAAAACACTCAGCCGAGCCTGAGACCCCAACCGTTGATACACAGGTACGTGACTAGTAATTGCTATCCATATGTGTGTTAATTACTTTTTGAAAGGACGTTCCACCCCCCCAGCCCCCTACGGGAAAAAATCTCCTTTGGACATCTACTTCAACAACGCCGGCCTCTCCCAGTTTCTACCTACCTTCTCAAACGCCGCCAGGTACCCCCAAGTCAAAGAACCGTGATCAATATCGCCAGTCAATCGCTACCAACGTCGGTCTCCGCATCAACCCATTTCACCAACAGCAAATTCATACTGGCAAGCGCATCGCATCGGCAGTGCGTGTTGCGTCAGCTTTTACTGACAGAGGTGTGCACCCCAGCAGCCCAGGGTCCCCTGGCTTATCAGATAGTACGAACGGTATTTCTCGAGTCGGTCCAAGAGCGTTTTCAAAATGGGAAAAACAAGATTTAGAGGCTAAAGCTATGATGAAGCTTAGAGAGGCGAATCGTAAGAAAGAAGCAGAACGAGAGCAAAAACTCAAAGAAGAGAAGGAAAAGGCTGATAAGGAGCAGAAGGAGAAAGAGGCAGCGACGACGAAGCAAACAATTCCAACTATTACTTTGACAAAACCCGTCGAGTCTAAGCCTATCCAGAGTGAGATAAAACCTCTGTCGCTTTCTTTTGCACCTCCACTTGGTTCTTCTGTAACCTCAACAAATGATGCTACTTCAAAGCCACTTTTCGGTCCCCCAGCCAGCACTCCGGCGGCACCATTTACACTTCCACCGATGGCTGCCCCCGCCCCATCCAAACTTGAAGATAAAATTTCTACTAAACCTTCCTTTCCTACGCAACCTCCACCTCCCCCTGCTAATTCTGCATTCTCTTTCAACAATTCATCGGCTGCACCTCAACAACCTGCAAGTTCTCTTGGCACCAACCCGTCGAAAGACATAAAAGCGGGTGAACAACCAAAGGCTCAGACTTCATTCAGCTTCGGCCCCCCACCCACCAATACTACAGCTCCTGCTAAGCCACCTCCTGCCCCGTTTTCATGGAATACATCCAGTGCTCCGACGGCACAGCTAGTAGGCGGGGTAGAAAAAACAACTGCTTCATCAGCCTCAAGTGGCAGCTCTTTGCTTTCAAGGCTTGCGCCAGTTGGAAATGTTGTCCCACCAGCAACTCAGCCCCAGCAGAATGGTCCCATGTTCTCCTTCAAATCCACTGCAACAGAACCTAACAAACCAAGTTCAGTGTTTGGGACTCCAGCTCAAAATACGACTCCGCAACCTGCCCCAACCTCAATCCCTGCGGATGCCGCACCCGCTGCTGGTGCTTCGAGTCTGAAATTTAACTTTGGCGTCAAGCCAGCTGCGGTTGCGCCTAGTCCTACCCCTGCCTCATCTACATCATCTCTTAGTGGTGCCCTTGGTGGCGATTCTGTTAAGCCCGCCCCAAACCCATTCGGTTTCAAGGCACCAACTGAGGGCGGTACTACCGCTACCAACGGCACCACTACACCGAAGTTCAGTTTCGGTACAGCACCCGCTACTGCGAATTCTCCATTCGGAGCCAGCACTTCGGGTTTCAAACTTCCACCTTCTACAACCCCTCAAACAAGTGATGCCGCGCCTAAGCCTGCATTCTCTGGTTTTGGAGGAGGCTCACAGCCATTGAGCGCTGCATTTGGGACTGCCCCCCAAGGTACCCCGGCACCAGTGTTTAGTTCTGGCACTACAAATGTGTTTGGTAGTAGTGGAACCAGCGTATTTGGAGGCTCTGCAAATTCCAGCGAGGCGCCAAAATCCACCAGTGTATTCGCTTCTAATTCTACTACTTCTGCCTCTGGGGACACGCCCAAATCCGTATTTTCGTTTGGAAATACCACAACACCAGCTGTGGTTCCTCCCCCAACACCGGCCCCAGCAACTTCACCTTTCTCTTTTAAGTTCGGTGAGACGGCGAAGAGCACAGAAACTCCACAGGCGTCACAGCCCGCTACCGGGCAATCGATGTTCGGAAAACCTTCCGGTGGGCCCAGCGCTTTTGGTTTCGGGGCTAGTACGGGTGGTTTTGGGTTTGGAAATCCACCTACTTCTGCAGCACAACAACAACAGTGATAGAATACACATTAGTTGATTTTCTTGAATTACGGAATGTATATCAGAGTACCATAGTGCGCACGGGTCTTCAATAATTCGACATTTTGCTTCCGGACCCATATTTGATATGATTTGAATGGGAATTTACATTTGATTTTAAATAATGGGCCGAAGAGCTCACATGTCGGGGCCTGGACTCATAGTTTGCAAAGAATAGGAGGATGACGGGCTGACGTGGTATTATGTTTATCTAGTACTTGGACCGGACGACAAGTATATTGTATATATTTCTCCTGTTTCCCCATAACCACAAACTACCCCACTTCCTATTATTATGCTCTCGGCAAACGTCCCGGAAACACCTCGTCCTCGTCCTCCTGCAAAGGTTCGCCGGGCCTCCGAGTCGCTACGCAAGAACGATCCCTCTCCTCCGCCTTATTACAACTCTTCTGCTTTCGCGTTCACCCCTCAGGGACGTCCTCATCTAAATACTACTTTGCTTGGTTCACCCATGGCCGCCACGTTTCAAAGAGTAGGCTGGGAAGCTGATCGAGATCCCTTGTCGCCCGCCTCAGAAGAGGACTTGGAATGGATGAACGAGAAATCTCGTGAGGAACTCTCAGAGCTTCTAGTGAAAGCCGACGATATCATTAAAGAGCGGGAAAACGGTGCGTCGATATCCAATTGAATATGCCTACACGGATGAGTTCCAATGATATTTTTATAACAGAGTTAGGGCTCGCGTCCGCCGTGTGTAAAAGCCTGTATGAGAACAATGTCACTCTCAAAACAAAACACCAGGCGCTCCTTGCACGCATTCCGTCGACACCATCTCGGTCGCCGTCACCATCACCTTCTCCGGAGCCTACATCGGCAGTCCCTTCTCGTTACAGTACCAGCCTCAGCCTCACGGGATCTGAATATAATCCCTCTATTCCCAGTTCATACAAGGGTCATGCACGAAAAGTCTCTGTATCAACAGCAGAGATATCTCATCTCGCGGATCAGAACGCTGAGCTCCTAGACAAGCTTGAGAAGTTAGAGTCGGAATCATTCAGTGCAGATCAGTCAGGACGACGAGTGCTCAAGAGACTAGAAAAGGAGATTTCAACCCTCAGGGAAGAATTGGAGAAGACGCAAGCGAAGAGCGAAGAGCTTGAGGAAAAAACAAAGGCGGGCTTTGGTTGGGACTCTGAGAAAGTGGTGGAGGAGGTGTTGAGGAAGAAACAAGAAAGAGAACTCAGATTCAAAGCTATGAGAAATCTTGGTCAAGGATTCGCAGATGATGATGAAGGCGATCCCGAAATTAGGGATTTCGCTCCAGAAGGCTCGCTTTTTGGAGGTCCTTCAGCGACATATTCCTTCTTTCCTTCAGGCGAAAGTCCTAGGAGGACATCAGGTACCCCTTTCAATCGTTCAACTTTGCCTAGGCCTGAGCCCATACCAAGCCCGGTCTTTGAACCGGAATCGTCTCTTATTGCCAAACTTTTGGTCAAAATTCAAGAGTTAGAGGATGCTAACTCGAGAATAATTGAACAACAGACGGAAACGACAAACCAACTAAACGCCATGCAACGAGAGACGGAACAAATCAGTAAAGTGTATGAATCCTTTGCTGATGAAAATATCATCGAGTTTGCGTCTGACACGGGGTCCGATGCAAAGGGTGGTGATCCCTCTTCGCATGATCAGACCATCCGGTTCAAAAGTTCTAAGCGAAGCTTACGGGCCAGCGAGACATTCAATAGGTGGGGAGAAAATGGGATGCGTTCTGTTAGCCAGTCGTCTCTTCCGAAGGTGCGCAAATCGGTGGTGGGTTTATTCGATGGCCCGACGGAAGCAAGCTACGTATCACAGCAAACAAAGAGTTCAGGCCTGCCGGTGCCCTTTTCCTCGTCTTCCCGAGATGAAGGCCATCGTCCCATGCGGTCAATTGGAAGTATGGGTCTTATCTCCCCTGCACTGTCAACGCTTAGCCTCTCTCCTTCTCGGTCACCCGTCACAAGCCCCTTGGATCCGCTTCGCCCGACTCTTGATTCGGAGCTAGGTAACGAGTTCAACGATGGCTGGGGCCTTAATACTGGTAATCACCATCTTCGAACGAGCAGCCTGTACGACCTCACACAGATGTCCGCCCCTCCATCCCCGTCTCCGTCTCCATCCCGAATGTCGCATGACCATTCCCGTTTTACTTCTCAGGATAGCGAAGCAGTCCCCACCTCGATGACAGTTAGTAATGTCGCCCTACGACTGTCTGTCGAGCCTCCTACTCCTGACAAGGTACCTGGAACGGGTATGGTGTCGGTCGGGAAACAGTCAGCGAGATATCACCGCATGTCCCAAACTCTACGCTCACGGACAAACCGCTGGATGGATGGACGTTTCAAAGATACTTTAACAGGGGGGAGTGGAATCATCGAACCCCACATTGATTCCGACGGGGACGAACCACCACCAATGACCCCCCTTCCTCTGCGTTTGTCCAAGGCATTCGACGATGCAATTGAGAATATTACAGGCCACCCCAGAGAATCAGACTCGCGGTCTCGATCCGCTTCCGACGATGAAGGTATGGTAGTAGATATACGCGCTGAGAAGAAACGCAGCGAGAAACCGAGCAGCTTGGGATCGGTCATGCTCGAACTCTGGTTATGGCTGCAGTTCGTCATCATTATCGTTGTGTTCCTCTGGGCGATGGCCAGACGAGGCCCAAAGTCGGTTTTAGGTCAACCTGTACAGCGAAGGATAATATCCGAGTCTGCACGACGCTAGGCATTATCAAGGCGTCTCTTCATTTCTCATTATATTAGATTCTACATATTTTAGACATCTCCACACATTGTTACATATCTTGTAAAGGGCGAATTAATCATTGGCCAATAAGTGACCAAATATGTTGTACACCTCCACTTGAATAATCGAGTCTGCCCGTCTCATGGTTGCTCCTTGGATGGATTCCGGGCATCAATTAAATTGTTATAACACTCATTATTTTTCGTAAGGTTACTCTTTAAGTATGGACCGAAGCTTTTGTCTGATGTCACGTGGCGATGGACATTTTCAATCTCTCGGTGAATTCGAATTTGATGTTCGCACCTACGAAGATGAGCTCCTCATCATCCGCGTCAACAAGTAGCGCAAGTTCAGAACCACCATCCCCAGCACCGCTGAAGCGGAAAAGAAAGGAGGTAGCTGCCGCGGACTCGGACGCAGACTCGGACGACTTGGATGACAACTTGTCTGATGCTGAACCATCACCTGAAGTTCCAGTCCTCTCGCACGCAGAGAAACGGAGGCAGAAGAAGAAGGAGAAACTTGAACGCATAGAAGAGTCAGCTGCAAAGAAACGCAAACTAACAGATGGGACTGCTGCTCCAACCAATCCCGGCAAACGACAAAATTCAGTTTGGGTGGGTAACATGGCTTTCAAGACCACTCAGGAAAATCTGAGAACGTTCTTCGAAGGCGTCGGGGAGATCACACGGATAAATATGCCCACAAAAGCACCTGCAGGCCCGGGCATGAAGCCCGAGAACCGCGGGTTAGTTTTCGAGGCTGGCTCACACCCACTTATCTGATCTAGAGCTGCAGGTTCGCGTACGTGGATTTCGCCTTACCGGAGGGGAAGATAGGAGCCATCGCCCGGTCTGAGTTACCATTACTCGGGCGCAAACTACTTATCAAAGATGGTGGGTTGACGAGAAATTTGGATCAATCACATTCTAATCAGCCATGTGTAAATTTAGGCGACGATTTTGCTGGTAGACCTGCAGCCCCAGGTGCCGAGGGCACAGGTGTTGGTGCCGATATATCCAAAACACATTCCAAAACAGCACAAAAAATTCTTAGGGCCCAGAAGCAGCCTCCAGCCCCCACCCTGTTCCTTGGGAATCTAGGGTTTGAGACTACGGAAAAGGCGATTCGCGAGTTGTTCGAGGCACATCGAGTTTTGCCAAAGAAACCCAAGGATGATCCTGAGGAGAACGAGGAAAAGAAAAAAGAACAGACCAAAGATGTTTGGCTACGAAAAGTTCGAATGGGCACCTTCGAAGACAGTGGTTTATGCAAAGGGTAATATTTGAACCAACCCCCAAGATCCATTGTTTCGCTGTACTGATACGACGTGGTCGCAGATTTGCATTTGTCGATTTTACCACAATTGAACATGCAACGGCCGTGCTGATAAATCCCAAAAATCACCTCCTGAATGGACGGAAGCTTGTCGTAGAATATGCGGGTGCTGATGCCGTCCGTCGCGGAGCCCCAAAGGTCAAACGGGAAGAAGGTTCTACCCCAACAAGACGGAAAGACACGCAGCATCGTGGTTCCAGGCCAGACCGACCGGATCGTAGGCAACATGATTCATCTTGGTCTAAACCTAAAGAGGACCTGTCAGAGAAACCTGTCGTTGTGGATGATCAACAGCCTACGAAGCACCGATATGGTGAGAGAAATGAACAGACTCAGCCTATGAACGGAAAGCAAAAAGGTCCAAGAGTACGCCCGAAACCAGGCGCAGCTCTTGCTCTTGCAAAACGCGAGTCAGCAGCGATCGTTCCCAGTAAAGGTCAAAAAATTACATTTTAGAACGTGATGTACTACTACGATGGAAAATTTATCCAATGGGACCGCTACAGATATAACCAGGCGATAAACCAAAGTATTAGAATAGATAAATGCGTCGATACAAGATGAAATGATGGATATGAGTAATGGTAATACAGCGCTATTGTGCTGTTCGAAATATTGATGTATATATATATAATTTTCAGGGATCATCTTCATCTTCAGCCATCATGCCTACTTCAAACTCTCCGCATACATCCCAACGTGAGCCCTCGGCTGCAGCGGAGACATATTTTACAAAACGCATTACGCGTTCATCTCGCAGGACAAGGAGAAGACGATTGAATCCCGGTTGAACCGTCAATAAAGTGCTATCGTCCTCGTCTTCTTCCATGTCTTCATCAATATCTTCTTGGATGGGACTTGATCCTTTTCTGGTGCCGTTGGTTGCGTTGGGTGAAGCACGACTTGCGTCGCCATCAATTTCCTCATTTATATCATGGGATGCATCCCTTTTAAACGCCGGCTTTTTTGAACTACTCTGCCGATATACGGCAGGGTCATCTTCTTCATTATGGGGTGCCATATAGCACTATAGGAGATTTAAGCAGATGATTTAAATAATAATAATAATGATACTTACCTCCCAACCACCCCACTCCGCCGCCTGCCACCCTCTGAGATCTCCTAGACTGTGCGCAAGCAATTTCTGTCCTTCAGGCAAGTCGTCCATGCGCCTGTCCTTCACGCCGGGTGTCAAACCAAGCACGACATCCAGCCGTACATCCTTTTCGTCGCTCGTTGCAAGGGTATAATCCAACCCAGGTCGGAACCGTCTTGCTTCCGCAGAGTAACTCAGTGGGACCAGCCGTGATACGATTGCCATCCATGCACGGAACGCCGCACTGGGGAATAGCTCGTCCTGCAGAGTCCTCATGACCGCGTCAGATGATGCATGGGCCGCTCGAGGGCTTACGGCTGCTGCTGGTGCACCTTCTTGGATAGGTTTTAGTGCACAGTATCGCCATTTGTGAGGAGGGCCTTTTATCGACCAGGCGCCTTCGGCACCCGCAGAATGAGGAGGGATACGGCCTTCGCGATCCTCACCGAGGCCATCTTTCAAATCGAGCTCGCGTAGCCTGGGCTCCAACGATTCAGCGATGTCATTGGTGAGGAAGGAATGGAGCTCTAGCGATGATTCTTCTGCGAACCGAGCCGAAAGGGTCTCCATTGTACGTGGCTGGAGGTAAACAGGATTTAGAAATTCGGAAAGGAAGCCCATATATTCCTCCGAAAGGGGGGAATCCGGATGAGGGTGCTCTTGTGATTCAGGATATAGCTTAAATACAGTGGAGGTGGAGGTCTAGTGGGCGCCGATCAATGGAAGACAATAGACAGAAGTAACTGAATACACTCACCAACTGTTCGCGTGAGCTTTTGACTTCTGGAACTGGAACATCAGGAGTATAACCTTCTTCGCCCTCCTGGGCAGCGTGAAACCACCCGCTGATACTCAAGCGCTCCCTACCATCCTCACCCTCTCCCCCAACCACAACTTCCTCGACGGAATGAAAACTCCTTCCCGGCTGTACCTCGAACAAGATGAATTGATTCCAGCTAGGTGGAATGGTTTTGACAGGGACCGCCTCCGGTTCTGGCACACCGCTCTCGCCTTCCTGAACAGGGTATAGCTCCAATCCACCTCCCCAGTCCTTCTGCCAGAGGGTATAGTGGGGCAAAGGCATGTAAAGGATATAGGAAACACGGCGTGTACCGATCACATCGTCGTGGTTTAGTAAGTGACAACCTTTTGTAAAGGAGTTCACAGACATGTCTTGTTTCTGTCCGGACAATGGACCACACCCTGTCACTGTTTGGAGGAACGACCGGAACGTGGATGAATATAAGGCATCTCGAAGAGTTAAAAGATTTGGAAGGAGTGAGATTTGCGAGGACGTGAGGTAGTTTAGGGATGCAAGGTCGCCAGTCTGGTTGACCTAATATTTGCTCTTATCAGATATTAAAGTCGACGAGATAACGGCAGGCCCAGACCTTGTAAATGTCCGTCTGCTTCTCTGTAAAACTGAGCTCACTTAGGCATTCGTCTTTGACTCTTTTCAACAGCTCATCCTGGAATAACTTTTCCACTACGGCATACTTGAAGGGTTCGTTTGCGATATATCCGTTCCGTAGCTTCGCGATAGTATTGTGATCGAAGAGTTCCGATGCGAACTGAGTGACAGGATGGACTTTATTTTCCCCGATGTTGTGGATGGCACTCGCTGGAGGCTCGCCGACGATGTGAGATGTTTTAGGCTTCTTGCTTGCCGACGGGGAGTCAGGTGTGGAAGATCGTTCGTGCGAGCGCGCCATGAGCGTTTAAACGAGAGCCGTTTTGGATAAAAATTTCAAGGGGAATTTTGGAATAGCAAATACAATGAGATAGGGAGCGGCGATTTCGCAGGGGAAAGAGGGAAGTAAAGAAGAGATAAATGATTTTATGAGGGCTGGCGAAATGAGAAAGGCATCAGGGAAAAAAAGTCTCCATGGACCATGGAGGATCGGAATCGAGACCGCTTGAACAGGGTCTGGACGAGACTGATCTGGATCAATTCAAAACAACTGATCAATCTCAACCCGTCCTCTCATCTGCTATTCATAAATCCCAGTCTATATCGTTGTCAATTACAGCCTTCAATCATCAACTATGCACACGCACAACTATACAAACTAGTGTAGTACAAAATACTTTATCTGTTAATCGATGAGTCCAGGCCTTCGCCATCGACCTGCTGATTCGGATTCTACTCGAAAAGGGCGGCTCGGTCGACAAGCCTATCACTGCCGTGCATACGTATACCTCCTTCGTATATATCTTCCAGATCTCGAAACATCACCGTCTTTGGAGAGCTTCTGTCCCGTTTGACGGACCAATTGCAATCCAAGCATTTTCATCTCACACAACCCTCCTGCTACGCCACAGGACATAGGTCGGCGCTGATAGACATGGTTCTGGCCCAGAAGGTTGTGTTTATGTTTCCTTTCCACCAAGCTCGGTCCTTGTAGAGTCGGCCGCCGAGATTTATCCAACCCTTGACCTCCTACCAGACGTCCGAACCTTACCCCCAACAGGGATCATACATACATACACTTCAATGCAAAAGCGCGCAGCCGTGACAAAATAACTTTACTGCATAAACACCGGCATCATCTCGACAATCGAATCAAAAATCATTCCTAAAAGTAGCTCACAGCTTCCCCGGCGTCGGACATGATACCATCATTTGACAGATGTCTCGCTTCCCAGATAATTGACCCCCCGCCCATTGTCTGGGGAAACGTTACTGTTATTTAAATACCAAGAACTGATTTCCCCAGCCCCCAGCATTACAGCCAAGCCATCTATGAACGATTGTCGATCCCAGGTGTCGGCCTTGACGTTTCGAGGACGATTTTATTTTGACCCTCTGTTCCTTCGGCGGGGTCGTCAGTGCGTCACTAACGACACCCCATCTATCTACATATGATCGACGACGTTATTCGGTTGCCGAAATGTCAAACATGGTTTCTCCTATTTCTCCTTCTCTTGGCAGCAAGTACGGCAAAGTGTGTGTGCAAACGAACGCAAAAGCCCGGAAATCTGACCATGCGCCCCCGGACCCCAGCTGGCCCAAAGAACGATCCAGCCAATCGCGGTACGACGGTAAGTTGGAATCACTATCGTCCGACCAACCGGTGTCTCTCGCGCGCCTTCTGCCCATCACGCCACCGAGACCGCTTCTCATCGTTGCTCTTTGATCTCAGTGGTGGTACATACATACTGAGCATAAGATCCGGTCACTGGGAGAGATCTTATGCAAATGTCGAACTCTGCGATCAAGGGGTAGGGCTGGCTGGACCCCTATGACGAGCCTTGTGTTTCTGTAAAATGCTGAGAAACCCCTGGACGTGTAGTTCCTTGAGTGAAGTGATATGTATGTCTGATTCTTCTTCGAAGATGTAGGTATGCCTCATGATCCATGGCACACAAATACCGACGCATATATGCAGGTCCTGTGAGTGGTCGTAATAGCTTCCTTCATTTAAATAGATTGGCGAATATAGTATGTTACCGCGTTCGGACTGATGGGACTTTGAAACGTTTACACGACATCAAGATCACAAGAACCACCAAGTCTCTCATGCAGAGAGTTAACCTGTATTCGTACACAAGTTCACGCTTCATGTTATGGAACGTGTTAGCAGTCTAAAAGCGGACAACGAAAATTATCGCAACTTTCCGCGGCATACGTGGCTGTTGGATGGCCCTCAACGAATATATATAGACTCAGAAAACCCCATCTAAACATATCCTATCTGAATCAAGTCTAGGGATAGACACGAGTCCACAGGCCACAACAGAAACTCGTAAAAAACCTATAAACGGGACCCGAATAAGAACCCAAGCGAAAGGATAACAATGTCAACTGATCATAGAGCAGCCATTCTGGAATTCCAACTCGAACCGGGAATCTTCCGAAACGAATGTACCAGAATGCGCAAGGAATACTAATGATGTTGCAAATAAGTGATCGATTGCTGAGATCTATCACAAGTACATAAGAAAGCTGGATCTGGGCGGGAGGTAGTACAAAGACCGTAGCTATGGAAGCTGGTGGAGAGTGGGGGTGAACAAGGAACGTGGGACAACTGGGGAAGGGGAAACCGTTCCGCTAAAGTACCAGAAGAAAAACCTTGTAGAGAAGAATTATAACAAGAGAACGTTGAACAAACGCCCGGCGATATATAGGCGTATCTCTTCATCGTATGAATTTGCAAATTGCGCATGTACGTAGTGAAATGGTAGGGTGTGGAGTGTATGGATGTGTGCCGGGATAGGTGTCACATATGTTGAGAAATGGACAGATAGAGAACAAGAAAGAGGGAACGGAAAGGGAGTTATAATATACAATGACCTAATCGTGGCAAGCAGAGAGGATGTTAAGCGGTCTTGATATCAGTGTCGATGTAATACGACGGCAGCAGTCCCTCTTCGGGCTGGACAGGAAGATATATCCGACCAGTCCGTGTGGCTGACGAGGAGCGTGACTGTTGACGGTGGTGGCTGTGGCGACGATGGTGCTTGGATGGACGTTGCTCTGCTGGATCGCAGTAAGTTGAACCCGATGACTCGGAAGGTGTTCTGGAGTGCCTTCTGGATTTAGATCTTGGGTCGTTGGGGGAAACCCAAGCCTCGGTGATGCTTTCTCTAATATCTTTGGGAAGAGAGCTGAGAGATACGGGTGCATATACGAGTTCCGGGCTGCTGTCTCTATGTGGGTGGGGGAGGAGATAAATCCGTTGGAGGTCGCTAGACTCTCGCTGACTGGATTGGGACTGGGAACGTGGGCGGCCAGCAGCTTTTTGGCTCCGTGAGAGCTGAGAATAATAGTTGGATACTGCCAGGAGAAAATGAAGCTAGAAACAATAAAGATTAGATAGGGGGAACGGGTAGTGGGGGCGATACAAGACGCACCCTGATGACAATAATGACAACCATCACAGCCACGAAAGCGAGCACTGCACGCTCTAGCCACCGCTCACAATTTTCGAGATTGAGACCCATTTCGAGCATGTCTCGCATGAGTTCTGGATGATGTGAAAGCTCTTCACAAACACTGGCGCGTGCGGCGGCGTGGAAAGCCGCATAGGTAGTAACGGCGGTGAAAAAGGTACAAAAAGAGAAATCAGCGATAGAATAGTCGCGGTAAAACCGGATAAGTGAGGGTTTGTGCTGAGACAAGAAAAAGGTTAGACGATTATTGAGATTGCGAGTGCAAACACAAACTTTGAGGATCCCCATAAAACCTACGGTGCAAACAGTGGCCGTTGAGGCAAAGTAAGCAGAAAGGAGGCCCCAGATGACCTTGACGCCATCGACCCGCCAACTATCACCCGACGCTTCCCATTCGCTCTCTGGCTCCCACCTGAGAGATCGCCATGCAGCAAGAACTTGGATGGCGAGAGCGAGGTTTGTGACTGCGCCGAAAAGAGTGATCACTAGGGAAGCTGACCTGTTGTATTGGGGCATGATGAATGGGGAGGATGAGGGTCAGGAAGAAGACAGACCTTGAGCCCGGCATGATCAGGAAAATAAACGGCTGAGTAACTTACGGAAGGCGGACGACGGTAAAGTAAGACAATCCCATTTTCGCCAACCCACGCACAATCTCGGCAATTCCCATATTTCATTAAATTAGAATGTTATTTGTGTAATTTAATAATTATGTATCTAAACATCCTCTGTACTACCTACTTTTTGTTTTTACGGAAAATGACATATCAAACCTGACATTCGCGAAAAGACCTGTCATAACTTCCGACACATCCCGACCGCTTTTTCAGTTAAGCTCATCATTATCGCTAATCCAATATTCGCTGTCCGACCCCGCCTCAGATCCGGAATATATCCCCTCAGACCATTTATCGTCGTACCCTCCCTCCAGGTAACGCGAGTCGTACGACTCGGTCTCGCTGTCACTTGAATAAGTCTCCGTTTTCTCTCCATAGTCCGAGTCAAAGTAGCATGACTCGACGTAACCACGGCTTGAATATCTTGACTCCGAGTCCGATCCGCTACCTGGATCCCCAGAGTCATCGTCTGAGAATACCGCCGACCCATTACCGGTATATCCACTAGCGGGCACATGTCCATGAGATCCGTACTCTCCGCGACGCCATTGCCTCTCGGGCCATCGTGAGTGCATGTTCGCAGGGCCCAAACCATACACCATGTCTTTCTCAAGGTGCTGTCCTAGCCTTGTTGCGTTCCGATCACGATGATCATCACCATATGGAGACTTCCTTCGCCAGGTGCCACATGAAGAAGACGAGTAGACGCTCAGTGGAGGCATTTGCGCTGTGAGCCCCCGTGACCCTTTTCCCATGCGTGGGCTATCATAGTTCTCCCATCCACTGTCACCGCCGACAAATGTACGCGCGGTATTGCGGTAGTCGTACATATCGCTCCGGTTCAGCGATGAAGCGCGGGCCGCGGTCGTCGGTGTTGGAAGAGGATATTGTTGACCATGGGAGTCACTACTGCTTGGAAAATGCCCTCCGACTCGCACGACCTCCATCCCACCTTCATTCTGGCCTTGGTCGTGCCGGTAGCTACCGGCGGGGTTGTAGCCCCTCCTTTCCTGAGCGGACATGGGTGTTAACCACGCTCCCCCTGGCTTCCCATGATCATGGTCAGCTTCACGAAAGGCCCGTTCCAGACTTCGCTTGTCCTTGACCCAAGGTTCTCCATATTTGTATCCATAAGAGAGCGCGTCCCGACCGGAAACCCTGTACCTGCAGTGTGACACAAATTAACCGTTCACTCCGACATCCCTGCATACGAAACGTATTTGTGTCGACACTCACCCTCCTATGTTTCTGCGGTTAGAATATGCCATTGGGTGGGTCCAAAAGTATGAATGACAATCAGGATGGTGGGAATGCTAAAGCAAGGCTAGCAGTGAACCGCACCAGAACCACACCCCGTTCTATAATGCAAAGATTAGATCGACCTGGTGAAGTAAGGGTCATTTAAACCATATTTTCCACATGTATACAACGAGGCGCATACTCAAAACTATACAACAGGCTTTACATTTCGGGATTGACATTGAAACGACGTCTATGAATCGGATTTAGGCCGCAAGGCAGGCTATTACCTGAGGAAAATATATTATTGACTTCCATACTAACATTATCTCGCAGTATCTTGGCCCACCTAGACGAATAATCACCCAAACATCGCGGGAAGGTCATTAGGCATCCAGGCCAGGGGTGATCGAGAGTGCTCGAGTTTGACTTCCAACAAGCAGGCGACTAACGAAATCAGGGAAACAATGCAGGGTGCTGATGTTGGGTGGAAGATAGAGGCACTGATTATCCCTTTTGACTGGCCATTCGGTCCGGTAAATGGTGAGGTAACATTTTGAATAAGTATCCGATATGAAGGCGGGATCTAGTCAATCCTCACTTCTCTCCCAGTGGCTAACTCATGCTCCAACGAATATGCGCACTTTTAGGACTTACATCCATTCCACCCTGCATATCCATTATTACGCTCTATTTGATCTCAAAAAGTTCTGCTGATAACATTCCTCTTACGGCGCACACTCGGTGAGATAATATCTGGGCATTTATTAGTGTCGTGATTTTCCATCTTTTGTGCTTTACTGGATTATTTTGAATCCAAAGTTGCCATGAGTCCTCGAACACCTCTCCTATAGAGTCGTTTTTATTTGTAAGGCACCTCTTCTACTACTAGTAGTAATGTGTGATTACTATTGTGTGGTGAGTCAACGAATTATCTATGAGTCAGCGACGGTGACTTCCTCGGGCATGCTCAGGTTGGCATCGGCTTACGTCAGTGGTCAACATTTCAAAATCGGTTGATTGGAACTGGGGTGCATCGAACTTAAATTTTTGGTATGGCTCCAGTGGTGGGTTGTCATTTCGGTTTTCGCAGACCAAGAGAATGCATTCAAAATATGGAAGATACCAGGATGACAATTGCGTACCGGCCGTATGTAAAGTAAGGAAAAAGTAGAGAAACCAATCGGCATATGTACTACATTCGAGGCAGTTATATAAGATGTGTTTAGTGCAGGTGTACCAGTTCAATAATTGCGAATAAAAGCGAGGTGAACAGAGCAAATGAGACAACAGCAGCGATGCTGCGGAGTACTATGTAATGGGGCACTCAGCCAGGGCCATAGGAGATCGTAATCATGAGTGTTTGAGAAAAATGTACCAGATTAACCAATAGCGAGAAAAAGAAAAAATTGCAGGAGACAGAAGAATGACAAGATGACGGGAATGAGGTTAATAATATACCGTACCCTGAGGGACATGGGGATCCGGAGGATACATTTCATACTGTGCCTGTGCCATGTCCATGTAAGGAGGATATGCATAGGCCTCAGGATAATAGTATTGTTGCTGTTGGTAATGGGGGTAAGCCATCATGGCCGGATCGGTCATATGCTGCGTATTTCCATGACCATCATCTCCAGATGTACTCCCTTCGACTCCATCCGCCGAGCCATAGGGAGGGAGGGAGTTCATATCAGTTGATACTGCTATTGAAGGGTAATATCCATTAACATGGTTTTCAGGTGCGCGCGATGGTTCAAAGGCCACCGCCGCAGTACGGAGTCCCGAGGCTCGGCGAGCAGCTGGTTTGCTGGGTGATTTAACCTCGGAATCCTCAGATGGAGCACGGATCTCAATACGCGTGGTTTGGCGAGGGAAGGAAAAAATGGGAGTACCAGTTGAAGGATCGATGAACCCGTTCATAGGCGGAGTATGTGATGCAGAGGGTGCGAGGAAGTCGGGGGAAATCGCGGAGTGGTGGTGTATGTGTCCAGGAACGAAGGGAAGACCAGGGGGCGGCATATGAGAATGCATCATGGGACGTGGGTTGTACATCGGGGGAGGGGGAGGTTGAAGGTATACTGGGCGGCCGGTGGCGAGTTCGTACGCCATGCCATGCTGGTTCATTGCAATGCCTGGGGGCAAAGCAGGGGCGTAACCGTATGGTGAACCGTAAGCCGGAGAGGATTGAGAAATAGGGGGAGGGGTGAACACCGTCTGGAGATTGGGAAGCTCGGGACGGTGAGTCCCCTCTGAAGCCGTTACTTCAGCTAGGGGATTCTTTAAGACAGCCTCCTCGGTTTGTGCCCATCGTGCTGGGTCAGATACCTGGGGTTCGAGTGAAAGCTGTTCTAGTTGGTGTCGTGTTGAGGCATCAGGTTGCGACTGGGATGAAGTGGCGATAGGCAAATTGGGTTGGGATATTGGTTCATGAGAAGGTGCAAGTAGGGGAACGGAATTTCTCTCGGCAACTTGAGGTCTCACCGTGAAAATTTCTTCCTCCTGAGCTGGTTCAGAAATTGTCTGCTTGGCCTTCCCGGATCGTTTGGGAAGGCAAACAGCATATGTTCTGTCGTCTTCATGGTCGGAGCCGAGAACACTGGCCGTTGAATGTTTCGCGGCAGATATTTTCGAATAATACTGCTTCGGAGGAGCTCTAATGATCTGCTCCTGAGAACCAGGTATCTTAACACGGAAACTGGGTCCGTAACCTGGGCGTGGCTTCATAGCCGAGTCAAAGTGAAGAAATGCTTCGTGCTGCTTCGTCCACATGAGCTCTGGTTTCATCGCAAACCAAGTTCTCTTCTGATTTCCAAACGAAGGACCGTTGCGCGATGACGTTGGTGATCCCATGTAGCCTCCCCTAGAGAACCCACCTCGACCGCCCCTACCCGGCGCATATCCTCTGCTACCACGGAAACTACCGGTTCCGCGCGTTGATTGGGGATTTTGCGATTGAGGTGATTGTTGTGTGAGGCGACGTTGTTCCTCCTTACGTTTCATCTCCTCAAATCCATCGTGAGTCCATGCACGTTCAATCGGAGGCAATTCAACAGGTTCAGCAATAATAACATCTCCATTCTGGGCATCTGCATGGGGAGTAGATGGGGAAGTTGGAGGAAAGAACCCACCACGTCCCCGACCTCGAATGTAACCCCTTCCGCGCCCACGCCCTTGCCATCGACCTCTCCACCAACCACTCAGACTTCGCAAATCCTTGTCAAGCAGGCGGTCATCGTGTCCCCAAAATCCACCGACAGTAGGAACGTAAGAAGGGTCGCTTTCGAGACGTTGTTGATAAGCCTGACGAGCCGTCTGACCAGCAGGTCGTCTGTGGGATGGCGGACTGGTAGAGCGGCGCGATGATGAGGCAATGAGATCAATTTCTTCAGCGACCTCATTTCCAGCATCTTCCCGAAGGGGTAAATGTGGGGATGCAGATGTCGGCGCCTCTACAATAGGGCGTGGGTTTTTCATCGATTTCTTTGCTTTTCGAGGGCGTGGGCCTGCCTGGGGGACATGCTGGCCATCAAAGTCTGCGAATTCAATGACCGGAAGATCAGCAGGTCCGTTGACATTTTCGTCGGCGACCATCTCTGACCAATTTCCGGCCGGGGTAAAAAACGATGCTGCATCAGCTGTGGCAGAGTCTTTGCCGAGGGGGGCTCGATCTCCTGGACTTTGACTTGTGCTCGGTGTGAAAGTACGAGAGTGGCCATTTGGAATAATGTCTTCTGATGCAGGCTCAGTATCTGAATCAGAGTCAGAGCCGAGAGACGAAAAGTCGCCTTCAGACTCTGAATCCGTTCCTACTTCACGCTCAATCTCATCATCGCTCCCAGCATCCTTTGCCCTGCCTCTGGGTCTCACAATCCTCGTCTTCTTTGCCTGGGCTTGGCTGCGTGGCTTGAGCGTGGCACCCTTGTTGACTGTGCGCGCAGACGAATGTGAGGTAACCTGTGCAGGCATATCGATGACTAAATTAACAGGAGATTGGTTAGGAGAATGCAGTACTGAACGCGAACAAAAAGCGGACCTTACTTGATGGCTGTTGGGATTGTTATAAACAAGTCTCTGGTGACAATACGAAAATGTGAATGAGAAAAAAAAAGATACAAATGATTGTAGGTGGTTTGAGTGTGGGGTATTGGTTGGAGTTGAAGCGGAAAGAGAGGATATTCAAGGGCACAGCAATGGCTTTGTGGAGGTTGCGGCTTGTCGAGCGGCACCGAAGTTAGAAAGAAAGACTGGTCGTCACGTTCCGAGATTTATAAACTCCGACTGAATCCAGACTCCAATTCAACACTCATTGCCTCCGGTTACCTTCCTCTCCGGGTCTGTTCATTCCTCAACCTCCAATGGATCCCCTCATTCCTGAAAGCTTTAACCACAGAACTGAAAAACTTTCAACAGGGCGCACTTATCATTTTGTAAAATCTCGGGAGCTCCCCAGAACTAACATATTGGTGACTGAACTCCCTGCAAATTAGGTGGACCAACTTCCAGAAGGCTATGATTCCAAACGAACACCTACTGTCCTTTGTGTCCACGGCTTCCCCGACCTCTGGTACTGTAGCTTCCTGAGGCCTTAAACCTAGATTCACTGTCTATAGGTATGGCTGGCGGTATCAAATCGGGCCTTGGGTTCGTAAAGGCTCGCGCGTGATAGCTCCTGACATGCTCGGGTATGGAGGAACCGATAAACCCGCAGACGCATCGGAATATTCAACAAAGAAGCTTTGCTCTGATCTAGTGGCTCTTCTGGACCTTCTAGGCATTAGAAAAGTTGTTCGTATAAGCATGACAGTATGTATCATAACCCACAATTTAACCTTAGCCATACAGATATTGATTGGTCATGACTGGGGCGCGTTTACTGTTGGCCGCTTCTCTCTCTGGTACCCGGAACGCCTATTGGCACTGGTTATGTACGGACAGATGTTCTTCCGGCCCATTTACCCTTGAATAAGTTCGTTGGTCAGGTTGAGTGTTCCTTATACACCGCCCTCTCGTGTATATCTTCCCGTAGACGAGGTGGCGCGGCTTGCACCTAACCTGGGGTACCAGGTTTTTTTTTCCAACAAGGAATCTACTAGATACATTGAAGAAAACGTGAGAGACATACCCAAATCATTTCCAAGAATCTCATATCATCGGAGACGTCTTTTAGCTTGGTCAATTTATGTCACTCACTTTCCGAGCGCCCGAATCGGCTGTGGATTATACAAGCTTAGGTTCTTTGCAGAAAATGCTTCAAATACCTCGTGTTGAACAATTCAAAGGTCGCTCGGTTCTCAGTGATGTGGTATGTTTAGCTAGCTCTCTCAGGCACTAGAATTAACATACCTTACAGGAATTTAAGTACTACGAATCCCAATTAAGTAAAGGAATGAATGGCCCACTAAATTATTATCGCACGGCAAAATTCAGACATGACGAAGAGATGGGTAACGCACAGGTCTATCTTTTGGTTGCAACTTATCTAACGCTCCACCAGATGCCAGTCTTCCTTCCAACCTACCGCCAAACCTCCCCGTTTTATTCATGTGGGGAACGTGCGACTCTACCGCGACGCCCTTCTTGATCAATAAAGCGCGTAAATTTATCGCTAGGCTCCAAGATGTAGCCCTTGAGGGCAGAGGACATTGGGTCCTTACTGAAGCGAAAGATGATGTTACGGAAATTGTGGTGAATTGGTTGAATGGACTTACATCACAACCTACCAGAAGGGGGAAATTATAGTTTGTATGAACTTTTTACCAGCTCTTACTACCACCCTAGTTCGGCAATCATCGTGATATTTACGGTTGTTATATATGAGTGCCGTTGTCATTTCCATTTCCTTGGCAAGTTCTTTGACGAGTTCGTCACCTCCGTTCTCCCAAATCATTGTTAATATGTCCAGTACTCCCCTAGTCGCTAAAGATGAGACAGAAGAGATCCCTCCACCTCAGAGGCCCCCATCACCACCACTCTACACAACCTTTGCCGCAAGAGGAGTCCATGTAGGAGACAACAATCCCCCACTAACTTAACTAAAACTCATCAGATATTATCGCTCTTCGTGATAATTCTTATGGATCGCGCCATCTAGCCTCCAACATTCTCTGCATTTAAACCCAGAGACTATCGCATGTCTAGCTCACAGGCGATGACACACGTCGCGTGGAATTGTGATGGAAAAAAGCTCGCTGCTGTTGGAATTGACAAGATCACGAGGGTCTGGTTTCCAGAAAAGAGTGTGAGTTTAAATTTTTGCGAATACTGCAAATAAAACAATTCCAGTTTCTTGATAGATGGAACCAAGAGCTGCTTCGTTGTTTTCGGGTGGTCACTCGGACGATGTTGATTATGTGTCTTGGAATCCCACTCATCCGGAGTTGTTTTGCACGTCAAGTCAGAAGGATCGAAGGATCGTCTTTTGGGATGCTAGACGTATGTAAACATGATTTTACTGTTACATTCCTCTTTTCACTGATTTCGGTTTAGAAAGTCGATATATCCAGCAATGCTCGCTAAAGGTTTCGCCAGTACAAACAAGTTATTCCCCTGACGGTCGGGCACTTCTATACGCCTCAGCTGGTCATCAGTTGTTCTTCTTGACACTTGGCAGAGAAGGGGAGGAGACTAAAGAACAATGGCACCCTTCTGAAAGAGATGTAGTTCGTGTGAATCTATTCTTCGGCCTCTTCCATCCGCATGGTGTTGAAATTTCGAAATTTCGTAGCTAACGGGTTCAACCGCTATGTTCAATCATGTTGGTGATGGCGTCATTCTCACTCATCATTCCGAACATACACTACGTGTCATGGATTACCCGAGCCTAACGGTGCGAGAAAGCCCAGCAGCTCACGTAGGGGGGTGTGTCGCAGTTGCCCTCGATCCTCGAGGAAGGTGAATTTCAAAAGAATTATAATATGTTCATGTCCGCTGAAGCTGTCATAGATATCTTGCCTCGGGAGGATATGACTCTATTGTCAACATGTTTGATTTGACTGAATGGATTTGTGCGCGGACAATTACAGTTTGCGAGTGCGCATTCCTTTCCCTCCATACCCGGAGAGTGGTTATCTGACACGACTTAAATCATCAGGCATAGTATCAATGCGCTCAGTTTCTCTCACGATGGAGAATATTTGGCGATCGCCAATGCAGGAACGTATATAGATATTGTGAGTCGTCCCTACTTATACCATTCCTATGTCGCTTAAGTTGTGAGAATTAGTGCGCAACGGAGACCGGAGTACCATTGCATCGTGTTCCTGCTCTTGCTCCATCACCTACTGTTACGTGGCACCCTTCTAAATACGTGATAGCTTATTGTGGCCAAACCAAAATACGCGAGGGTGGACCCCCTCCGGTTGCTGTTGTCAGCATGTTTGGGTTACTTGAATAGACTTATAATATGTAACTGTTTCTGTAAGAGACAGCATGAGATGTACGCTTTTTTCCTACTGGAGCAGCCAACCGTGTACTGATGGAGAAACACGATGCTCCCCGCAGCTCTATAGTCAACAAACAAAACTGAGGGTTCAGCAGGTGCCTTGATTTTGATCATACCCGCCCCAACACCTCAGGTAGTCAATGAATCGTTATGCACTACCAATTATTATCCAACAGCATATTGACACCGGGTACCCTCAAAATTTTTGTACTTGTATGTATATTTGGGACAGTATTTTTCTGAATTCGCTTCACCAATTCGGTTCTGGAGTTTTATTGAATAAGTACTAACTACTCTACATGGACGACTCAGCGGAACTGGTCACGTTTCAAATGTCTGCAAGAGCAACAGAAGAGCCAGAACAACACCAGCTTTGAACAAGATATTATAGGACTTCATCGTACTCGTCAGCACTCAGCCCGTCGGAACCAGTACCTTGATCTTAACAGGTAGATGAACCGGCCCATCTCCGGCTCTCCTCAGCACCACCTGAATCCGTTTTCCATGCTTCCAGGCGTCTTCCATGTTGAGGCCAGTACCGCGGTCCAGATGTAATCGATAGCATAAGAAAGCAACGAAAGCAACCCCTCCATCCCCTTATTGCACGCCATCCAGAATCGCTTGCTCCTGTGCGGGAGTATAGCGCGTCCAGTAGTAAATTAAACTATCTGCTCTGGGTGGATTCTCTTTCAGTCTTTTTTCCTCTTCCTCCGCTAATCTCTTCTCTGCACTAAGTTGTACCCAATAATCAACGCATCGATTCCATAGGAATAAGAAGACGAAGAATAGAGCCGTGATTGCAAAAAATTGCATCCATTTATATATACGGCTCGCTGAGAAGACGTCTGAGTCATTGAGAAATGCATGTGTATAGCCGAGTGCGTAGCCAACCCCGAAAATCGTGTTACACAATCCAGTCTGGATGAGGCGAAGGTTTGAGATTTTCTCTTTGATGAGGTGGGGAGCTTGAATTAGGACCTTGAAGCTAGGGTCTCTCGTAGAGTAGGTAGGTTCTCTCGGAATGTCACTGGTGCTTAGGTCCACCTTGCCACCCATGAGTACCGGTACTGGGAAAAGTCGCATGCTTATCGAAGTGCCCGCAAGGTCAGCCACCCGAGCGTAGAAGCTTTCGAATATGTTCATGCAGAAATTATTTGCCCATATACTTGACAAGGCGGAATTCGCAGCATTTGTTAATGTATTTCGTATCTCGCTGAGAGCGCCAGACGAAGGCATGTGGATCGACTCTAACCAAGAGAAAGGACTTGCTGTAGAATTTGAGGTGAAGGACGACGGTATAGGAGTGGCTAGTATGGTCGCATTGACAGCAGCTGGGCCGATGATAGAGCGGAAACCTTGTGGAATACATATGACCTTGCTCCGTAATTTCCCCAATATAAACGCTAGGTACGACATGTGGGGTGCGATCGTGGTTGTGTAGCGCCCTTGAATCTCACCAGTAAATATTGCCCACTGTGACAGAGGGGGCGGTGGAGGTGTTCCATAGACTTTGGTGATGACGGCACCGAAGTCAATAAGAGAGCAGAACCATGCCCAAGAAAAAGGAGACGGTGGTGGTGGTGGTCGTTCCGCGTGTAGTTTAAAAGCCTCTCGGAACCATGCCTTGGAAAGGAATGAGGACGGGGGCGGGGGCGGAGGAGCCTGGAAACGCTGTCGAATGTCTGCAAACTTAACATGACGAATATCGCCCAGTGCAGCAACAATATCAGATGTAGAAGGTATGGTCACAGCCTCCCAAGTATGATAAACGTGATCAGCTACACCGACAAGGTCCGACGACGATGGAACAAAAGAAAGAGGATCCTCCCAAACTTGGGCGAAGACGGCACCAAAGCTTTGAGGTGGTGGTGGTGGTGGTGGCGGGGACTTGAGGCCGACAAGAACCGCAATATCGAGATTGCGGACCGAATTGACGACCTTCAATACGGTGGTTGTGCCGAAGCTAGGCGGCGGCGGTGGGGGTGGAGCCGGGTTAACGGCATTCTTGACAGAAGCGCTGAGTGCAATAAAAAAGGTGACACCTGGGAGTATCATATCGTAAAAATTTAAGGATAAAAGAGGTTTGTTCAATGAAGAAAAGTGAGCGAAATGATCTGTTTTATATCGTCATAGTGTGGGTGGTCAGCCGGGGGGTTGACAGACGTAGGAAACCTTCCAGTCAACCTTCGCGACACTAAACGTTGTAAATTAGTATGTCAGCTTGAGTGGCTTGCAGTAATTATCATCTACCATAGTTAGCTTCAAAATTGCTAGGCCCTGATGGGACCCGCGGAATGGATAACGCTTCGAATGGAAGAACGGTCGTGGTGTTATGGTTCGAAACAAAACTCACATAGAGAAACAAATTAAGCACATCTTGATGTAGAAACGCAGATCAGATTATCAAATGAGCGTGAATTTCAATATAGATACGACATTTACAGCAAAAATTAATTGTTCTTGAAATTGTGAATCCTAAGTCCGTTGTTCAATCAAAATATACCCAAGATCAACGATGAAATCGCGCTCAAGATTAGTCCTCCAGAAACATAGGTACCAGGCTTATTAGCCGCGTTCGAACTCGCTGGCTGTGACGGGTCGGAAGACGCTCCGGTGCCAGTGGTGCTGGGATTCGTATCGCCAGAAGTGGTAGAAGGAGGTGGGGAGGTGGGTTCCTTGGCCGCGTTTTCCTTAAACGCTGGTGCCGTCTGTGTACTAGTTGGATTTACGGCCAGAACAGCGCCTTTGTTGCAAAGGCCACCAGCTTCATCAAAGAACCAAAGGGGATCCGTGCTGTTGACGGTGACCTTGAAGGTGGGTAGGCCAGGTGCGTCAACAGGTAGGTTGTCAGCGACCTAACACCGAAATATTAGGCGAGCATAATATCACATAACACGAGTGACTTACAGTCTGAACTCCAGTATTAATCCCCCCATTACTAGTACAAGGATTCTCAAAGGTGGATTCTACAAACGACCACCTATTAGCGCACGAGTGGATGGAACGTGTCGAGAATACGCACGAACGACGCTATGTTGACCACTGCGGAACTCCCAGGAAATGATATCCCCTACGACTGGATGAATAACAGAAGGATCAAACCCAATGCCTTTCTTTCTACTGAGAATGAGCAGTGGTTAGAGGTACATATGTTTTGTGAACTGACCCAGTGGTTTCATCCTTGCCGACACCAACAAGAAATTCGGTACTAAGAACCAATGGGAGGAAGCCCAACGAAAAGAGTGTTGCGAGTGGAGTGTACTTCATTGTTGTGGGGGTATATAGAGAGGAAAAAGAGTGTTGGGTTCTGCCAAGCGGATTGGGAACTCAAGAGAAATAGAGCCAATTCAGAGTCCGAACAAGTTGAATTGCACCATGTCCTATTCTCCAGAATATGGTAGATACATTTCGAATCTACTTTTATACTTGAATATATACAATACAATATATATGTGTGTATGCAATGCAGGATTATTGAAGTAATCATTATATAAATATTAGCATATGTATGTAGTTGCCTCACAAGAATGGGACATTCTTCATCTCCCCCGCAGCCAACAGGTCCTCATCAAATGCTTCATCCCCAGCATCTCCATCGCCTTCAATCATATTATCCTCTAGGTCTTCGTCCTCACCATCGCCATAATTATCGTTGTAGTTATCCTCATAATTATCATCTTCATCGTCCATGCCAAAATGCATTTCGTCTAATGTGCCAGGCATACTCGTCATGCTTCGTCGTCTTTCCCTCTTCCGACGTCTCCCGTCGGCTCCTATCTCGGGGTCGTCGTCGTCATCTTCCGAGTCGTATGCACCAGACGACTGTGATTCAGGGCTTGTGCTTCGACGGTCCCCATTAGTCGATGATGTTTGCGCAAACCCAAGAGTGTTGCTTAATTTCTCAAAGGACGAGATTTGGCGGAGGTGGGAACTTCTAGAATTCTCAGAACCCGAATACGGGTCTTTTGTATAAGACGTTTGCATGGTCCCTTGCCTACTTCCTACAAGACTAAAGTTCCGCAACCGTGTAAGGGCGCTTTGATTAGAAGTATCAGAGCGTGCACTGAGAGCAGGTGAAGGAGGAGACAAATCCGGGAGGGGATAGTCTTGCACAGGTGGCTTCCAGTAGTTGAAGTCAGTGAATTCTGGTGTCCACTTACGATGTATCGGCGGGAACATCTGATCAACGAGATCAGTCATGTGAATGTACCTAGTGAGGGTTTTCAATAAAATAGAGATCCTATCGATTAGGAAACGTACGAGGATTTATAACCCGCTAACTCCAACAACTCCATTTTGACTTCGCCTGAAGAATCAATCGTAAAAATACGCGCACTCGGGACATTTACACTTCGGTAAGACAAAGCATCGGTGATACGATTCCCAAACCCTGCAGAGAAGGGGTTTCGCGACGCCTCTCCAAATAATCGCTGAATATCTCGTAGACATGCCATCTTAAATACCTCTGGTTTGCGCATAATAACTTCCCTGTTAGATAAATATATGTCAGAAATATGCAGATGCGGTTTCCTAAGATACTAACCTATGGAGTGAGGCCATCAACCGGTCCGGACTCATAATAACAGGGCCTTCAGGTAATTGGTAGTCGTTCTGTTTAATCCCCCTGAGATAATCACGCGTTGCATCTGCTTGCCCAATGGCCCGTGAGGTAAGATACATTATTTTATACCCATTCCTAGCAATGTCCGTGTAGAGTTTTGCGACTCCAAGGTGGGTCCAATCTCTACCAATCATCGCAAACACATGGCCTAAGCCATCAGACCTAATACAGCGCAATATGATGGTCAGTTCAAGTCCTCTGGACATTAGAAGGATTATTCACTTGGTGATTGTACCATCAATATCAGAGATCACAACGAGGTCGGTAGAGTCCCATACAAAAATACGCGCAGTACATGCAATGGCACCCGAAGCGGACAGAGAAAACGTTATTGTGTTAGCACCTGGCTTGAGGTTTAGGGCTTTCTGTGTGACGAAATTTTCAACATTATTTTCCTGTCGACAAGAAGCAACAAAAAAGCGCACAAGTTGATCTGATGTGAGCCTCAAGGTCTTAGCGAACTTTCGCCCCCTTGGAATTTTCGGGACAGGAGTGGCGGATGGAACGGTCGTTACAGGCCCTTGAACAGGGGTGGAAGGTAAAGCAGGAGCCGAATCTGCTGCTGGGATGACTCTTGATCCCGTCTCAGTATCGGAGTATTGAGCACGCGAAGATGGAGGTGCAGCGCCCTAAAATAAAACAACAAAAAATCAGTCAAGTCACGTATCACACATCCGCCGATAAAAGCCAGAAAAAGGTCTGACATTTTGTAGCGGTGCTGAAGCAGTTCCGCGAAGCACTGGCCTTTCATTTCTGCTGATTGTGGTCTCCAAAGCTTTATCGCGTTCCACATCGCTGCTTGGCGCAATACTGGGAGTAATTTGTCGACTCCTGCTCCACCACTGTACCCAAGAGGAGGACGTAGGTTTCCCAGGTAGCTTTTCTGGAGGCTCTGATTTTGACCTTGTGTGGTGTATTCGATCAGAAGCTTGCTCATTCTCCTCTGTTGAAGGTGGTGATGACGAAGCTGCGCCTTCAAGGTGATTTTCAAATGAAAGTGAGATTGGACGAGAGGTTATCCTGTGTTGAAGCGCGGCATTACGCCACCCGACGAGTGCGTACATGAGGGGTGAACTATCTTTGCGCGTGATATACCTGAGACGTAAACGTGAGCATCATGGTTGAGCTCCATAAACACTTAAGACTCACTGATCACCGGCCCATCTGATGACAAGTCTCGGATCGTTCACTAGATCATCATCGTTTAAGAACCTGTGAAAATCGACTCTTCCTACATCAAACAGTCCTGCCATCCCACTTTCGTAAAGGCCATCCACGATTTTAGGGGCACCGACGCCCCCATATCGATTTTTCCTCCCTCTAACTTGAGCTGAATGCTCCCCATCTTCGGGATCCGACTCGGTCGTCTGAGTTATAGAAGTATCGCCTTCTCCTGTGGACACCAGGCTCAATTCGAATGTTGCTTCTTTTCCTTCGATAGATAATACGAAAGTCGTTGGGTCGGCACTGGTTGTTGTCAGCTTCCCTCCCTTCCCAAAGTCTGCAAACTCCGACTCCTCATCTGAAATTTCCTCTTCATCACCACCTAGATCTCCGAGATTAGGTTCCTCGTACTCTTCAGGTAAATCTCTACCCTTTCGGTCCCGACTTGGGCTTCCGTCTAGTTCAGGGGGGACGCTCCTGCTTCTTCCGTGTTCTTCTTCCATTTCTGTATTTTCATCCTCATATAAAGCTGGAGGCACGCCGGAGAACTCTATGCTTGATTTCCCTTTCCCCTTCCCCCAAGATCTACCAAGGCTCCCATCGATCCTCCCTCCCTTTCCGAACGAAGTTTTCATGGGAGAAGGTTGTGGGAATGCGCCCCATTCCCAAGAATATTCTTGCACAGGTGTGAGAATATTTAATTTGGATGATGATGAAGGCTGTTTATTATGACGTGACGGAGATTGTAACTCATGCTCTTCCATGTCTGGTGGCGGCTCGGAGGTCGCACGAAATGAAGGAAATATGTGTAAACCTTCAGAACTCGAATCCATCGACTGAGTGTGTGATACATTGCGAACTGGGGATGGAGTCGTCGATCCTGTAAGGAGTATGTCAGTGTGCAATATGCAATTCTGACAATGTTACGAAACTGGTCTTGCTTCCTGAGGGAAACTCATAGCCCTCTGACGATCGAACGGTGCGATCGGACCTTTCGCGATTATGGGAATGATAACCTTCTATGTCTAAAGCGATATCTAACTAACTTTTTTAGGATCAGCTCACGAAGCGTGGGTCGCGCCACCCACCGCGATGATATTCAACATCTGGAACGTGCAATCTCTTTCCAGCCGCATTAAGTGCCGCGTCGACAAGTTTGTCCTGGGCGATCATCTCCGGCGTATGAACATTGCCTGGGGTTGGGGGAGGGGAGGGAAAAGCTTGCTCAGGTTGTGATATTGAAATATGGGACGGACGTCGAATTATTGCAGGACGGGTATAGGTTTGTTTTGGAGTAGTATTAGCATTCTTGGATGAATCGTCATTGTCGTCGTGAGGAGGGGATGGTGGTGCATTAAGATCTAGGAAATCCGGCTCCTGGGTGTCAGGGTTCTCCCTTCGAATTTCATCTTCATTCTTGATGTGTAAGCGCCCTTCCTGGTGTGATTCAATGTCTTTTTTTTCGTCTGAATCTTGTCTGACGCCAAATCTGTCGGGGTAGGCGCCTGCGTCGTGTCCTCCAGATTCTTCAGGATTGGTGGGGTGAAGGATTGGACTTGTGATGAGATCATCAGGAACATCGTCGTCGGTCTCGAAGACAAAAAAAGCCTCGCCAGCTTCTCCGATTTTCATATTGAATGGGATCGGCTGGCCATTAACGGACACGTTTACCTGGAACCAATGGGTGGGTGAAGCTCATATTGTAGGAAATTATGGTGCTCACCTTTTTCTCTCCTGGCCGCAACACCTGCCATTTTCCGAACCGAACATGGAATGGTGAACAAACGAGCTCTGTGTCCCCATCATCTGCAGGCCGCTGTATAACGATGACGTCGATCGCGCCTGTCAGAGTTGACGGATTGAGTGGGGGAAGATCCTTATAGTAGTGATAGGGTGCGCTGATTGCACTGACGGCACCCCGAATATAATTCATGGCGACGACAAGAGAGGATCTTTCAAGTCGTAGAAAGTAACAAGCGGGCTCAAGTCGATCGGGTAGACGTGACTTTTGCGTTGCTCACTTTCAATGTCATGTTCGCACGTGCGTTTCCAAAACCATGTGATATAACATGTGATTGACCGTTTCACCATGAAGTACAGCTTAGGTTACATTTACGCCAAAGAGTTTAGGATCTATTTACTCCTGCCTTGCGATATCACCGCTAGCCGCCAATAGCTGTCTGTCATCGGGCCCAGGGTTACTTCGGGTCATTTCAAAACCATCCTCCCCCCGTCCTTTTACGGTCAGACTAGCACCAGTCTAGTGATGGGGTGCGGCTTCGTGGTCATAGAGTGGGCCCATGAAAGGCTGTTGGCATGTGTCAATGAGTATCCAATGCCAAAAGCGGCGAAAGGAACGCCGAGAAAAACTCACGGGAGTGTTGCGTTCCCTAGAGCAAGACTCGTGATTAGCTTTGTGTGAGAGAGTAATTGGCAAGCTTACCATTTGGTGCCTCCAGGGAACAGAGGCGCTGCAAGCGATGGGCTCAGCGTATTCAGTGAATGCTTCAGTATAGTAACTCACAAATGTAAGGGTCTGGGTGTTTCTTATTCGCGAGGTCTGCCTCTGCCTTCTCTAGGATGGCCGCCAATGCTCGTGGGTCGTGCACGTTGCTGCATAGATAAGGCGTAAGACAAACCTATAGATACGGAGGAGTGCAACGTACCGGTTTTGCTCGAACTCTGCCCGAATCTGCATGGCTTGTGCCCTCCACAAGTCTCGTCGAACAGTCCAATCCAACGCGTTTGTGAGGTAGCGCTTGTATAGGGATTTTACATATATTCTGTGTGCCGACGAGAATGTCGAGGAGGACATGGTGGTGTGGAAGAAAGGAGCCGGACAGAGGCGCTGAGATTATTTCAGAAATTATTTCAGGCGCCCTTTGCCCTCATTCCGAAATTCCGCCATCCGCTGACGTAAACGCACTAATTTTTTACTGATCATGACACCGGTTCCGTAGGCTTGACTTGATGAAAAATTCGAGATAGATGGATCCGCACTCACGACACTCCCAGTTCAACCAGAGAACTCCTAGAGCTGGCCCAAAAACACTCAACCTCAGGTTTGTAGACCTGATGGCTCACCCAAAGCAACAATCTACCGACAACTATTCAAAACGATCTACTGCAACCTCCAAGGAGTCCTCCAGCTCACCATCGTTGATTAACAGGCCGATCGCTACAAACTCGAGAGTCAAACAAGATGAGAAATATCGTAAGGATATGTACCTCGCATTTGTTCACAATGCATTACAACAGAAGGCAGAGGTGATTCTCCACCAAATGGTTGCACGCGACCATACCTAACTAGCATGTTACAGGGCACCAGTGATTCTTTTGACGAACTTGTAAACCAGTTCAATCCTGAATCCTTATCAACTCAAGGGATACCCCAATTGACTCAGTTACGGCTTTGGATTCTCGCCCTATCGCATGTGGTCTCGCGACTCGAACGTGTACACTCTGCTCTCGTGGATGCCATCGTTAATATGCCATGGACAACATTGGATACAGCCACAGTAAAATCTTATACTGTATTCATCGGTATGCTCGTTAGTGCGCGGCCGGAGTATCTTTCTCTCGTCCTCAGCAAGGTCGCCCAGGGGTTCACTCACCGTGTGTATACACCTTTTAACATCTAGCACTATATCTCAATATCCTTGCACAGAATCGGGCCTTCAAACTCTGGACGCAGCAATGCCTGAAGGCTCTACAAGTCCAATGACGCGTCGAATCATCTATGATAGACTGCATGGCCTGCTCCGACACTTACTTTCCCTAATTCCGACTTTATCATCTACTTTGCAACCCCTTCTTGTGCGGAATTTTCCTCACAAGCGGCAAAACCAGCTGGCGCAAACAACCTACATTAGGAACCTGCTACGGATCTGTGTATACTGCCCCGAGCTCGCCGACAAAATTTTGGCCACAATCATAGATCGTGCGATTCAAATAGACGTATGCCGTCAGACGTCATTAGAAGAGAAAATTGAGACTTACTAATATTTCCAGGTTGAAATTCAAGTAGAGTTGGAAGAAATAGAGGAGGAGGAAAACAACCAGGATCAAGATGTCTTTGAGTTAGATCCGTTTGATACGCTTGTTGGGCAAGAGGAAGCAGACTCTGATGATGGTGGTAACGAATCTGAGGAGGAAGAAAACCTGAGTGACTTATCATCGGATGCTGGAGATATGGATGACATTGCACAAATAACCGAAATCCCCACTAACATCAAACATATCCAGGACATGGTCAAGAAATTAGACGCTATTCTTACACTCTTGTTTGATCATTTCCATCGAACTCACAAGTCAGTAACGACGTCAGGCGTGCTCACACTTCCACCACTGCTAGACCTTCCACCTTTACCACCCCTGGATTCCCCATTGTTAACGACACACCCTACTATCAGCGACCTTGTCTCAATCACCCAACTTCCCTCCGCTCCATCAACCCCAACTCCACCACCACCTGAATCGCAGAGTGTTGGACGCAGCAGGAATCTCTTGCGTATTCAATTTAACACTCTCCTCTCCATCTTCGACCGCACCATCCTACGCACATTCAAGTCACGCTACACCCAATTTCTTATATTCTGGTATACATCTCTTGATCCCGAATTTTCCGATACCTTTCAAGGTATGCTCGTCGATCGCGCGTTATTTGAGAACGGCGCAAAGGGTATGACGCATAATAATACATCTGCCGTAACGCGTGCCGCAGCAGCATCATATATCGGCAGTTTCGTCAGCCGGGCATCGTTCGTCCATCGCGAAGATGCGCGACGTGTAGTTGGTATTCTTTGTGAATTCCTGCGAGTACATCTGGAGACTGTTGAGGAACTCCATAGGGATGGAGGGCTCAATATGAACGCAGGCGGTATGGCCCAAAATACCGTGTTCTATGCTGTGGCTCAGACTGTATTCTTGATATTCTGTTTCCGTTGGAGGGATCTACAAGAAGAAAGCGACGGAGAGGATGAAATTTTGACTGGCGGAGCTGGGAAAACTGGTAAGAAGTGGATGCCTCAACTGAGTATATTACAGAGGGTAGTTACGTCAGTTCTCAACCCACTCCGAGTCAGTTTCACCTACACATTAAACGGCCAGCTCACTAACCTAAATCCCGACTTACTAGGTATGCTCGCCAAACGTTGTTACGCAGTTTGCAAGAGTGGCGCACGCTACGGATTTCATTTATTGCTATACGATCCTAGAGTCCAATAAACGTTCCGAATATGGGTCCAACAACGCAGAAGGTCGTGTTCACCCTTCCGTATCTTCGGTACACCAGCGATCACGATCCGGTATCCACCCTGCGATGCTAGATGGAAGTGTGGTTGCCGAACTGAACACATTCTTCCCGTTTGATCCATACCGGCTACCGAAGTCAAACGCGTACATCAGAGGAATTTATAGAGAATGGTCAAGTGTTGCTATAGACGACGATGACGACGATGAAGAAGACGAAGACGAAGAAGACGAGGTTAGTTATAGTCGGGGGCCTCAAGAAATGGCACCGAGTGGCCATTTGGACATACCCCGCTCGAGCCACTCTGCCGTTGACGAGGGAGGGCTCGGAGAATCTTTGGGAGCAATGAGTATTAGTCCGGTACGACTGCCATTCCCCGCTTCGGAAACCGCCACTGCTTCAAGTTGACCGATCTACTCGCACTACATTTCATTTTGTTTTGTCCTTGCTTGCTTTCTTGTTATCTCGCAAATATCCTATGATCGTACATACCAAAGGAACTTGTCACGTTGTTTACGCGCAATACTGTATATGATACATGCACGTATACTGCGATACTATCTGAGGGTGTTCGAATAAGAGTGGGCAAAAGCATGGGTTTTATTCAGAGCTCGACGCCTCCGGCCGACACAGTCACATGACCGTGATCTTTGGATCAAAATTGGAAATCTGATTCTATGACCTCTGCTTATTGTAAGAGTTTACACCATGAAATACGTGTGGTTAGATTGTGACCCTGTGCGTCCCATCAGACTTCCATCGTCCTATCTTTTGACGAAACACAGGGACACGACGATGCAATAGCGATTTTACTTGCAATCCACTGCTCAAATATCCATCTTCTCGGTGTTTCGACGGTGAATATCTGCACGAAGAGATTCAGTCTTCGGCGCCAGATTTAAAGACTCCCTAAACAGACCCATGGGAATACAACAAGTGAAAGTACTGCTATAAATGCAGCTCGATGTCTTCTGGCGTTTGGTGCCCAACCCCACGTCCGAGTTTACCCTGGTGCCTCAAAACCCCTCCTAATCACTGCTAGATATGATGCAGAAATTCATGGGCCGGATGGGCTTGGAGGGGTCGAAGGCTTACCGCCTGTTGACAGCCCAGATGTCCTCTCGCGCATCGCCATTGATGCTGATGGATCCACCGTACGTGCGCTAGAAGGATTGTCCCAGTCTATAAAAGAAACATGGAAGAAGGGTTCTGGACATAAGGTGTCGATAATATCTTCTGGGCCTATGACAAACATCGCCCTTTTTATCAGTGCCTATCCTGATCTTTTGGACGGTGTTGATGAGTTTGTGTTTATGGGAGGTGGAGTCGGTATGGGTAATCGATCCGCTACTGCTGAATTTAACATTTTGTGTGATCGTGAGTCGAGAAGAGCTTTCTTTTCCGCTTCCTGCCTGCTGATAACCGCCCCACAGCCCACGCGGCACAAATTGTCCTTGATTCGCCGATTAAGACGACCATGATCCCAATCAATGTTTCCCACATGGCAATAGTAACTAAGCACTTACACGCCCAGCTCTTATCTCCTGGGGCAGCCTTGGATACTGCCACTCTACCATCGCCGTCAACAAACCTTCGGCACACCCTCTCGACTTTGATTACTTTTTTCGCGGACGCGTACAAAGCAGTATTCAGTTTTAACGATGGACCACCTCTTCATGACGCCTTGACGGTGGCGTATGTATCAAGCCCAGATCTGTTCACTACAGTCCGCCGTCGCGTTGACATTGAATTAACCGGATCCCATTCTACAGGGGAAACCGTTGTTGACGTTTGGAATTATCGATCTTGCGACGATACGTGGGGACCCACTGGAAAAAACTGTCTAGTAGCACAAAGTGTTCAGGTATGTTTCGTTAATGGGCCGCAACGTATGATTCTTAATCGACCAATCTTAAGGTGGAAAAGTTCTTTGACATGCTCTTGGAGTGTGTGACTCGCTGTGATCGAGTATCTCCAATAAACTTTGCCTTGTAGCTCAGTCACATGTATTGGCATATCTTCACAGAAAGAGGTTCCCAATTCCGGTCCATAACGGTAATACCAGGGCAGATGAATAACCTGTTACAATTTCAAGAAACCTCGGGTGTTATCTCAAAATTACTTGTAACAAAGTAGACCTAGTGGTTGTTCAATGTAGGCAATGTTATACTACCCCAGAATCTTTCATGAAGGCGTTGATGGGTTTGACTGTGATATGGGGGTTCCCTTGGGGGAACGTACCCCTTTCACTTCGCGGACTACGTGTCGAATGACCTATTTCAGCGGGTTTCCACGTCGTAAGCCAAGTCTTCATGGAAGCAAGTGCCTGCGTCTGGACTGCTCTGACAGTGGCATCGGCAGCGCCAGAAGAAGCACCAAGGTCAGAACAATGAAAACCATCTCCTAGAGCAATTGGCTGCTGAGGCGTACTCCCAACGTTAAGACCTTCGGCGGAAACAGTGGCGTCCTTCCAGGGGTCCCCTAGAGCAAAGAAATTAGGTAAGTAAAGCAAAGAGATACGTTGCAGTAAAGTCTTACGGATGCCGTTAGCAAAGAAGAGATGATTGAGCCTTACATTCCAGCCTTCATATACACGGTTTGTGCGGTCGATTTGGACTACAGGTGATGTCGGGAATGCAGCTGGGAACATCTGCTGGCACTGTCGCTATTTTTTTCATGGAAATTAAGCCTGGTGATTTATTATAGTAAGAACCTGAGCATACCAGGTCATAATCAGGCTGGACAAGACGCGTGACGAGCGATGGTCGCCCTTGTGGTGCCCCTTCCTATGGGGCAAATTATGGTCAGGATGTTGTATGCAACTAGAGTACGGACCTGAAGGTAGCCAACTTCGTTGCAACTTATCCAAACAGGTCAAATTATACACAATTGTACAGGTCAGAAACTTACACTATCCAGAACCACGAGCGCCAGGAGTTGTTGATACTTGTATCAGTCCAGTACGGCAACGTTACATCGTATGTCCCCAGGCATTCTCTTTTTTATTTATTTAGTTTGGCATTAATTTTCAGAATCGGTGTTATACTCACTCGGTACCAGTTGAACCACAAACTGTCAGAAGAAATATCAAATGAGGTTTTAACAACATAAATATAACGTGGAAGCTACAAACGTTGTTTCAAGTACGTATTCTTGAAGTACGCCGCCCATGTAGGGAGGGCGTGTTCCAACCCCCATCCACTTGCAGGTGAATTTTGTCCATTTTTGACTTCAAGAGCATCGCAGAACTTGTAGAACTGTGATCCCGGGCCTGATGTTACCTGCAGGGATTGCCAGTCCCAAAGGTTGTTTCGCACTATCGCAAGGAGCATGAGACCTGAAGTAGAATGTAGAACGCCTAAACGTACGGGAACCGGCAACATCGTCCAAATGTGTCATTTCCCCCATACCGAAAGACTCCTTGAGGGCTTGAATTGCAGATGCGTTCTTACCAGTGAAGACTTGGTCAACATGTGAAATTACTGCCTGCACGTCAGCCGAGCAATTGCTTGGCATGTTCTGACGAACGGGTTCGAAATATTGCCAGAAGTTGCTGAGACACTCCAAATTTATACGAGAAATCGAGATGATTAAAAAGGACTCACAGGATGGCTTGCACGACACCGGAAGAGGAATAGCCCGCGAAAAAAATACCCGGTTTGCTAATAACGAGGTCAATCAAGGTTCTGAGAGCGGTATTGATCTGTCGACGTACTTGACCATCGTCCAGCTTGTGAGTGCACCTAGTTGGACTTATAAGTGTATCACCAGCCTGGACTTCATTACTGCATACCAGAATAGCTCCCTCCAACAAGGATCCAAGGGGCTTTATCTGGGGTTACCTGGTCTCCGCCCGGCATTGGGAGATTGACGGTTTTGGCGAAGTAAACCATGTCATCCACTGCCTGCTGGAGAGTGTGTACTCTCAGACTTTCGACGCTGAGATCGGGGTATGGATTACTGAAACCGTAGAACCGATGCTCGATGACGATAGTACTTCCGTTTTGCTGTCGTGCTTTGAACCGACATTAATCAGGCATGAAAATGATGAAGTACGAGTACATCGCACCTATCAGCCCATTGATGGTTGAAGTTGTCAGGTATCCGGAGTAGCCTGGCACGTTACAATGAAAAACAGTTGGTTCATGAGACATATGTTGTACTCACCATCTGCATTTCCTTCTCCAGGCGTAAAGAGGATTATCGGCCCGCCTGGTGTGATTTTTAAGACCAGAACAAATGTCAAGATAAGGTTAGAATATACATACCAGGTTCGTAATATTCATACGTGTGCCAGTACCGTTGTTTGAATGTCCCCAGGGAGGGATTGTTGTGGTCGATGAGTTGATCGAACAAATAAGTGGTATTGTAAGGCGGGAGGACGGTACCATTTCGGCTCACCACTGGAGTATCAGGGATTTTGACAAGTGGTACTCCAGGTGGACGCACGACATTAGCATGAGGTCTTCCATCAGGAAGAGCAGCGTTGACCAGATGCGAAAGCAGAGGGACAATCAATAATGCCACTTTCCAGATAGGAGACATCGCAACACTCCTTGGACAAGGCAATAGTGGATCGCCGTGTAGTGTTGTCGAGGTTTATATCTTATGAAACTGGAAGTCCTTAGGGCGCGCATGATACGTAGATAGTTCCATGTGGGTGCTTGTCACGATATGCTCTGGCTAGGATAGAAGACGGCAAGAGTGGAAGTCGAAATCAAAGAAGCATAATAAGTCCGCGCGTGCACATATGGTAGTCCCGCTCTATATGAAAGTTCGTGTCCCACGCCGGTATCATCGAGAATAGCACGAGCATCATGTGGCCAAGGATCGCGAGGTGCCTAACTTCATGAAAACTAGACTCGTGAGGAGGGACAAAACAAGTTCTGAGAATCGGGCAGTATAATGGACGATCCGGGGTAGGTTTGGTACGAATTGGAGTTCAGTGCTTTGCTGTCAGGGTATTGTCACTCTGGATTGATGGTCGAGGGTTGTAAGGATTAGTGACTCCTGAATGACCTGCAAGAGAACATCCATTTTCTGGCCTAATTCCTATTGCGGTAACATTTATTTAGGTTCGTTACGTTATTGTAATCGAGAATTGGGCCTGGGCTAGCAGTTTCGGCCAGATTAATACTACCTACCGCCAAGCTCAGCTGCTCTTCGACAAGTTCGCACTAAGATATGGTTTGCAAATATAAAGCGTAGGTACGTAAAAATCAGATTGGCATAGGTTTGGAGAGCATAGGGTTGGTAGGTAAGTATCGAGGTTGATCAATAATAACAAAGGGGTGGGTAACAATGCGAAAACATCGAAGTATAGCGATGGAGAGCAAGACAACATCAAGTGCAATGCGATGAATATATGAAAGCGAGGAGAGCAGGATCATAAAGCGAGATGGAACATGCCAGTGTAATACATGGTGAGTCGTTGATGTGAGAGTTCTATAACAAGATGCAGCAGGCGGCGAGTAAAACAATAAGCAATAAAAATCATCAAAAATGAAACGGTGTATGAACTCAAAATATATGTTGGGTATTATCTGATTTAATCACGAAAGCTATAGGCGAAGCCCATGTGTTCGGTCGTGGATGGGGGACGGACAACTACGTCGGGGAGAACTTCGCCCTTTCGCAAGGCACCCCGTACCTTGCTGGTGTCAGACCTAGCGAGCATCAGCGGCTTCAGATTCTTGCTTCTAGAGGTCGAGTCTGGATACGCGTTTTCGTCCTGAGCCGACACTGCTGATTTCGACTTCTGTCTCTTCCCGAGAGTCAAAGGGCGAGTACCACCTGAGCTAGAGGTATTGGTATCACGATCCTGCAGAAGGGAAAGCTGGCGCAGGCCCCCGCTGGGAGAACCTGACTTTGTGCTGGATGGAGTTGAATCCGCGCTAGACATCTTGCGCTGTAACTTGTTGGTCTTGGGTATAAGTGGTCGGACCGCCCGGGAAGACCACTGGGCAAGGGAAGACATTGTTGTGGTCGGTGCCACTGTGGGGTTTGGAGTTTTGACATGATTATCAGATGAGATATATACAATACTTGAGCGACGATTCGGTTTGGGCATCGGGGGAACAGGTTGACGGGAAACATTCTTGCTGGACACGGTATTGTGGGGGGTACTTTCTGCCTGGGGTCCAGATTCCAATCCAGCTTCGAATTCAGCTTCAAATTCCTCAAAGAGTGTTACAGTTGATGCGGCAGAGGTTGGCATGTGCATAGAAGCCATTGAAGAACGAGCCGTATCAACGCCATGAGGAACTTCAGCACGGAGACCAAGTGAGCGCGTGGACATAGCTCGTCCTAGTCCCCTTGCGGTTTTATCGAAGGCGGGGTGTTCTTCTTCTTCACGGACGGAACGAAGGTGGGATACATTATTGGGGATGGACTCAGCTCCGAAGACAGTATTTCTCCTGCCGAGCTCGACATTACTAGGAACGGAAGTATATTGGTCGACTTTGTGTTCCAAGGCTCCCCTAATTTCCGCACTCCAAGCTGCCAATGAGTGGACGCCATCTTTTCCAAGACTAAGACTACACGGGATGAGTTTGAATACTATTTACCGAGGAACACCAGAAACCTACCTGGGCAAACTGAAGTGATTCCTTTTATGACCAGATTGTTTCCTTCCTCGGGGCTCACGGGCGCGCCTCCTCGCCGGCGTCGAATGAATCTCGGGGGAAGAGAAGTCTTCACCAAATTCATTTAACTTTTGTGCCTGTTTCTTTCCTTTGCTCTTACTGAAAGTGCCGGGAGGCGTCCAATCATTGCCTTTGATTTTCATACCATCAACATTGAGTCCGGGGACAAGAAGGGGCAAGACACCAGCGGTCAGAGCATCTATCTCGTTCATGTCGTCAACGGGACCGAAAGAGAAACCCGACGAGAAGGACTTCTTGTGAGCAAGGGAGGCTAATCGCGCAGCTCTGACGTTAGGCGGGGTAGGCGGGAGAGGAAACGAGGGTGGAGGGCTGATATTAAAAGAGTCACCTGTGGTGGGTGTTTGAGGGCCACTTATAGATGAAGTCGATCGAGCGCGAAGATGCATTGAATTACGAGCAGCCTGTGATGTTACCGCGCCAGTGCTGGAACCAACTGCACCAAATTCAGTCTTCTCGGGAGAGGAACTAGGGACAACAACTGTCTGAGCAAGAGTAGAATAGTGTCGTTGGGCGACCATGATTCTTGAAGTGAACGCTAAACTTTCATCAGCGGCAGAAAGGCGAGAGCTTGCTTTAGAGTTCCTTAGTTTGCCAAACTGGGCACTAGTCTCTGAGTGAGGAGTTCCTTGGATCATAGCCATCGAAGAATCCTCGATCTGGATGGGAAGAGGGGGAGTGAATTCGCCATCCTCGGCGCCATCTTCGGTAGGAAGAACAGATAGTTTCGGCATAGGCGATATCATTCCAAAGGCACGGCTCAGTTTACTCTTGCCATCAACGGCGTCTCCATTAGCGAGCCAAACGTCTCCGCTACGACGTCCCTCGACAACGGTGACACTTGCACTCATGCTACGCTTATATTCGTGAGACCATTTGTATGCAACATCTGTGCTAGCCGGGGAGGGACCTCGGAGGACGTTGGTGGGGAGATCACCGCGAACATCAAACAGCCCGGATGGGATTGGAATGGGTGAACGGAAGAGAATATTAAGGGCCAGCAAGGGGGATGATAGGGTAACCGACATGATGAGTAAGATGTTGAGGAGCGTGGATGGCGATGCTTGCTGTGAAACGGTAATGAGGTAAGGATAAGCAAGTCCCTAACCGGAATCTTAGTCGGAGGCATATGGAGAAAATAATAAACAACATACGAGAGGAACCCAGATAATAATTAACCAACCAATTGAGCGGAAAACGGAGATGTCGATTGTTGTTCCTGGTGGAGCCGCCAATGCAGCAAGACCCTTCTCAGCCTCGACGCTGCCTGGAGCATATCCATATCCACCCAGCACCTGGGCACTGGCCATGGCTGGAGTAGCTGGGCGGGAGACTGCGGTTAAGGCAGTATTCAAATCTGGGGAACTTGCAGACCTAACGCTGCCCTCGCGATATGTAGCAGGATAGCTCCACGCGGAGAGTGTAGTATGGGAACCATTTGTAGAAGTGAGCCAAGATGTCTGAGAGCCCAATCGCACGCGCGGGTGATCCGGTAGAGGTGAAGGGATGTCGCGTCTGAATGGGTCGGGGTCACCATCAGCAGGCGATACAGGACCATAAGGGGAGGGAAGAGGAGGAACTGGGGGAACATTATTGTCATGAGGAGTGGAAGAATTAAACCAGAAAGATGACTTGGCAGGTATGGATGGGTGTGATCCTGTTTGGGGGCGACCAGTACCATGACCGTGATGAGAAGAGGCTGCAGCAGTATGGTGCGTGGAAAACGACCACTGAGAAATGGAGTTATGCCGGGAACTCGCGTTGGACGTAATCCAAGATGCGCCGTCCCGGATTGCATCGATCTCCTCTGTTGCGAACGAAGGCCTAGGCTTTTCTTCCATCAACCTAACAGGAGGCCATGGATCAGAGTCCTCATTCATTACTGCAAGATTGCGCTTAATAACGAGAAGGGTTCCGACAAGGCAACCAAATGCTACACTGCTGAGGAGAGCAATAGTGGAGGAGTAGGTGATAAGACCCATGAACAAACTATTGATTCCAGCGCCGGAAACTACACCCGCGAGGGTGGTCGAAGTAACCGCAAGCAGCAGAGTGGGTGCCCACAACATCCAATGACGCGCACCAAATGAGACCGACCGGCCCATTCGAACATGCAACAAGGTAATGGACGCAACCATCAGGAGGCAGGTTTGTCTCACAGTCAAGACAAACCAAACCCTCACAGCTGAAACTGGGTTACTTGCATTGCCGTAGTCAGAAGGCCCACCCGTCGCTTCGTTGATTGTCTGCCAAACAAATATACCAAGGGCCAGAATGTCGAGGCCCGCCAGCCAGATGTGACTCTTATCCGCAGGTGAGAGAGATCGGAAATTGGGCAACCCAAATTCTGACTGTAGTTAAGCAAAAGTCAGCTTATGTTCTGTTGCAAAAGAAAAACGGAAGGAATATACCGGCGAAACACGTCTGCTCAATGGACTAGGGGGTAAAATGGGAATTACTATACGCAGGATGATGAAAGCTGAAGATATGAACGAAAAGAAAGCAAGAGCGAGAGCAGGGATAAGGGGGATCATGTTGAATTCGTTGATTCTTGAGTGAGCGTAGGATGCGTGGATGCGTAAGGGCGTAAGGCCTTCGTTGAACGTAAAAACGTAAGCAGCGAGGACGCTGTAAGAACGAAAAAGGAGCCTGGATTAAAAGCGAAACAAGATCGAGAGCAGTAGGGATTGTTTGGCCCTCTATTTGTACCTGGTTGAAAAAATATATATGGACCCACAACGCGATACCATCTCTTAATCACGTGAACGAGATATACAAGGGTCGTGCATAAGCTGGTAGGAGATAATATTCTTGGAAACATGAACCTTCGTTTGAGCTGGTCGATGGAGCTAAGTTTAATTCGTCCCAGAGATTCCATCCATAGTTTTTACAACAGGATAACGCTTGGTAACATGATTATTGACATAAGCTGCTTTGGAAAAACCGGTTTACTAAACTCATTGGTAAATGCAGTGGAACTCACAGAACCCTTTTCTTGACTGGCACAGCTCCAAGTTTTTATCTCGCATTCTCCTCTTCTCTTGGATTACAAGATCTACCCTTGTGTCCAGTGAAATGTGTATCACGAAAGTTCACTTTGATGGTGTGTCACGTGATGTGATGCAAGTCTTTCATGGTGCTAAATACTGTTTTGCGTCTTCAGAAAGTTGTCCAGTCCACCACCCATCTCCCAATTTTCACAATCTCTTCTTCCTCAACTTCATTCATTTTTATATCGGTTCATTCGTGAGAACTTGCGATTAAACCAGTTCTTCATAATAAATGACCCAAGGCCGACAAGCGTCCATTCACCAAACTACAAGATTTCAAGGACCTTCGCTCAGAGGTTCTATGCGAAGCCACAGTCAGGGACATCGTTCGGAGGCTCAATCCAGCCCACGAGAATATCCTAGTCATGCTTCAGCGGCTCTCGGTCCTCCGCCATTCGGAACGTTGCATAAGGTTGATGGGAGTGCTTTCAATGTCGATCCCACCGCGCCATATCTAGATTCCGGAGCGCTTGAAGCTGCTCGTGCCCAAGAACAAGTTATACCACCTGCTTCACGGAGTAATAGAAATTTTGTAGGGGGATTTGTATCTGGATTGAAGAGGGCAATGTGGAGCAAGCAGCGTCACCGCGAGCAAAGTGATGCCCCAGCACCCCCTACAGTATATGCGAGCCCCGAATACCGCTACGTGAGCCCAACCCCCCTCAGCGAAATATGGCCCCAGCCTCCATGACCCCTCCTCCAATGAGCATTACTCCCATATCTCCTCTACTACCGACACAGGTCCATCATCCTACCGCCACTTCACAAAACAGTCCACCACCACTCACCCAATCCCAATCGCCTCCCAGTTCATCTGGGACTACCCATGAGACGGGGCCTTGAGGTCCTTCTCCGCTGTTAATGTAGACATCGTATAGTAGCGTTCCCCGAGACTCGAGAGACAGGGTTTTCTTTAGAACCCAAATTATCGCATTTTAAACCAATTTCAACCGCTTTAATGCAGCACAATTCCGATGGGGATCTATTTATGGAACGATTCGGGATACTGGCAGACTCTTCGTCAAAGCTTTATCGGGTTTTGCGGGTTATAGGAAGCAGGTTTTATCTACAAGGAAATATCAATAAGTTTTAGCAGGGAAGTTATGTTACCCGCCCTCGGCACTGATTCTGCACGTTCACGGGACCACAACATAGGAAGGGCATGAGAAAAATAGCCTCCATGAAGTAAAGCGAACAACCAAAAAAGACAAACGCTGAAACTCTTCAGAAGGTCAACGGAAATTTATCGGGGTTCAGTGTGTAAGCGATCCCGTTTGTGACTCATTGTATTACACGTCTCGGAGTATTGTGAAGCGCCATTGCTGGACTCAGGCAGGCTCATTCTGCCTTTTTTTTCAACTTCGAATTCCGGTTCGAATGGAATATATGGTGCAAGAGAACCCAAGTCGCTGGTGGTGGTGATATTTCAGATTGTTGGTCACATTATTTTGTCGGAACCGTCTGTTGACGGCAACCGGGCCGGGCTTGAAGAAATTATTTACTTCACTAACCCATCCAACTAATTACTTAACTTGAAACCAGGCTCGGGGTTATGCCAATTGGAGAATCAGTAGTAAATTCAGTTCTGTTCAAATCATGGCTTCAACAGAACGGAGGCGGGTTTCATCCTCATGCCCACTTCACCGAAGGTTCGACCAGTTCCTCGATCGTATCAAGCTCAACGTTATGCGCTAACCACAGGTCCCTAAGCCCCCAGCGGATCGTGCATCATTGCCAACGAGAACATACCAAGTGATGCGACTATCGTAACATGTCCTTTTGAGCTTGCTATTACAGAAGAACTCGCCCAAAAATCTCTTCTAAATTTCATGGACTTGAACGATGTTATCACGACAAAATGTTGGACTGAACGCCAGTGGATCTCTCTATATCTATGTTTTCACTGGATAGTTGGGGAATCAAGGTATTGTGTATTCATCACAAATTATTGAGCGATACATTTAGCCCAGAAAGTTACTTGCCTTATCATGCTTACCTGAATACACTGCCACCACGCGAAAAACTCAGAACACCACTCCATTTTACCCTTGCGGAAATGGAGATGTTTAAAGGCACTAATCTGTATGGCGCTACGCTCGATCGCGAGCGCCAATGGCGTGTTGAATGGAACCTTTGCCATACGATGGTTGAACGCGCAAATTCGGATTGGGGCAGCAGATTCACCTGGTCAGTTCATGTAACGGAGAGTACATCTCGTGTTCATCATGGCGCTTAGGGAACTATACTTAACGGCAGCCACCTATATTTCGTCTCGCGCGTTCCCCTCAAGTTTGCTATCACGGATTCCGACACTGCAGTCTTCTCCGTCAACTCATCCCATTCTTTTGCCCGGGATAGATTCTTTAAACCATGCTCGGGGTCAGCCCGTGTCTTGGGTTGTTTCTTACCCAGACGAGGCAAACACCAATATTTCCAAAGAAGTTCCGAGCATTTCCCTGGTGCTCCATACACCTGCAGTTCCAGGTCAAGAGCTTCTGAACAATTACGGTGCGAAGCCCAACTCGGAATTGATTTTGGGCTATGGTTTCTCCCTACCGAATAATCCTGATGACACGATCATACTCAAAATAGGCGGAATAGAGGGGAAAAAATGGGAGGTAGGGCGTTCAGCTAGGGGTGTTGAAGGCCTTTGGGATGAGATTGTATACTCAATACAGCAGGACCCCACATCCTCACCAAACTACGATGATCGCTTGGATGCTGCAGGAGCTTTGGAAGACATGAGCCAAGCTTTACTGGATCGACTTCCGACCGACAACATTAAGGATGCGGGGGCGCGTCCAGACGTCGCAAGCATGTGGCAAAATTATGTTGAAGGTGAGGGCTCGTCAACACTATAGCTAACCATTCATCCCGATACATATATTCAATATTAAGGCCAACGAGCTATATTGTCATCTGTTGTTGAGTTTGCTCGAGAGCAGGAACGTCTTGCCGTTGAAGACGCGCGTGCGGATGGTATTGAAATAGTCGTTGAAGGTTGAGAGACAGTTGGGAGGCGATCATCATGGTACCTTGATTGTTCTATACTTTTTTTGCGTTCAAAACAGATCTCAATCGAATCTAACTCCAAAAGCTTCCGCAAGACAATACTTATATTGTTGTTGTTACAGACCAATCCACGTAAACGAGTTGTCCAGTTCTATTTCTCCACTGAGTCGCGTATCGGCAGAGGATGCCGCTACAAGAACAGCAAATTTCCCCCGTTCAGCAAGCCATTTCATCTCCCGATCATCGTAGAAACTTAAGGCTTCTCTGTTCAAGGCGTGGCTTATCGTCTTTGTTTCGCCAGGCTGCAATTCGACTTTGACAAAACCTTTTAGTTCTTTGATCGGCCTGGGGAGGGATGAATGCTGATCCGTGATGTAAATCTGCGCAATCTCTCGGCCGTAAACGTTGCCCGTATTTCGTATCTTGAACGAAATAGTAAACTTCCCGTCCGAGGAGATGTCGGTAGAGATGAGGTCGGAGTACTCAAAGTGAGTATAAGAAAGGCCATATCCGAAAGGGAAAAGGGGGGCAAGGTTTTTGATTTCGAAACCTCGGTAGCCAACAAAAATGCCCTGAGGGTTCATCCCAAATCAGATTGACAATTCGAGACGCCCCGCAAATCCACTAACTTCATTATACAATATTTTTCCGTGTTCTTGGCCCTTGTGTCCAAAAGACGGATACGAAGGCGAATCTTCTATTCGCTTTCTGTGATATTCCCAAGCCCTCAGTGTTAATGGTATTTACCTCACAGTCACACTTACGGGAATGTTAGGGGAAGTTTTCCAGATGGATTTACTTTCCCGAAAAGAATATCAGCAAGGCCATTACCTAACTCGTTACCACCATAGAATGCCTGACAAGAGTTGAAATAGATATTAGATGTGTATCGAATTACCATGTGCTTACCTGAATAAGCGTGCTAGCCTGGTCAACCCAAGGCATAGCGACAGGTGCGCCAGATTGATTGACGACTACAGTGTTTGAATTGGCATTAAGAACATCTTGAACCAAGCGATTAGTCAAGCCTGGAAGCCTAAAAAAAGTTCAAATGTTGAAGGAGGCAGAAAAAATGGCCGAACTCCATGTCAGAGCGATCGAAGCCTTCACTCTCCCAACTTAGTTAAACTGGCGTGAAAAGGAGATAAAAATGTTTTTAGGCAACTGGACCTACTCATGGTTGAGCCCAATTACCAGAACGGTGGCTTCATAATGTGTTAATTAGAAAATTATAGAGCTTGGATTATATGAACACACCATCTGATTCCCTTGCGAGTTCAACGGCGATGTCAATAGCTTCATCACTATTGATTTGTCGGATCCCGCCCAATCGAATCCCGCCCCAACATCTGTATGGACTTCCGCGGGCGATGAATGAACCATTACTGATTCTTAACTCCAAATCGTATGTATGTTCGGCCTTCAAACCCGGGACCACAGTTCGTACATCAACTGTCCCCAATCCGAAGAAAGATTCGCCTTGCTCTGGGTTGGTGCTGAGATCAATGACAAGTTTTTGGTTGATGAAAAGATTTCCAGCGCCTGCGAGACTGAGACCGAATTCCCAGTCGCCGTCCTCGTCTGGCACAAACCTGGCAGAATACTGAAAAAATGAGGGGGGATTTACCGATACTAGTCGTTGACTTACGCGCATCCAGCATGTCAAGTTTACCTTCTTCTCATCCTAAAATGTGGGTCAGCCGCGTGTGACAAATCCATCAACATGTACTTACTATACCATCCATTAGGAAGCAGTTGGTCCCCAAAGTGGGGGTGCTCCAAATCGTAGCTCCCAGACTAGCATTGAAATCAGGGCTGGTGCTAACGAAATCCTCAATCGGGGATTCGTTCCAAAATTCTATTAGGGCTCCTTGTTTCCCATCTTTCCGTTGGATGTAGGGATCAAGTAATGGGAGGAACTTATGTGAGGTTGCGCCAATAGTATACTTCACGCTTGCACCAATTTCCTGGGCAGCTGCAGTTATTCCCTCCAGAGGAGATACGGTATAGGTAGATAGGAGACGAGCGGAACCACCACCCGAGGTCATCGCATATTTAGCATTTGGACCTATGACTGCTATTTTCTTGACGTTGTCAGAGGTAAAAGGCAGTAGGTTCTTTTCGTTCTTTAGGAGGACGACAGCATCTGCGGCGGCCGTGCGCAACGTCTTTCGAAGCTCTGGTGTGTCTAAAGATTCCTCTGGTCCATCGAATGGTATACCAGACTTATGGGCATGTTCGAGGAGTTCCAAAACCTGTTAACGTATTGCTGTCTAGCAATCTGGTATGTATGTACCGCGCTCACCTTTCTAACCCTAGTATCAATATCGCTGGGAAACACTTTTTCTGCAATGATGGACCTTTCTAATGCAGCACCTCGCATTACAGAGGGACCCCTAGGAACTATTGAAAACTTGAAAATTTGATGAATGATAGACCTTACGGCATCTCAAGATCCAAGCCAGCCTTGATGCTTTCCGCTGTACTATAAACACCGATCCAATCACTCATCACCATACCTATGGTTTTATTTATGTCGAAAGCTCGCAGCAGGTACAAAGGTCCGAATTACCTTTGAAGCCCCACTCCTGATCAAATGTTATTCATGAGTAATGATACACAAACTCAAACTATCTCACGAACTTTTCGCAAAATATCACCTAGTAATCGTTGGGATTCTGAGACATGGATTCCGTTAACCCGGTTATAACTATAGAAGAAATATTTCCAAATCATAAATGGCGGAGAAGGGAATAGATACGTACGCAGACATCAAGGCCCAAGGATCCGAGTTTTTGATTGCGATTTGGAAAGGCTTGAGGTATACTTCACGGAGGGCCCTTTCACTAACGTCGCCTGAAAGATATATCGTTATTTTCATAAAGAGGTTGAGGAGGCTCAAGTACGGACTACTGATTGAGAACCTATCCATAGGTTCGATTGGTTTTTCAGGTCTTAAACTAAAAAAAAACGGGATTGAGTTCGTACCTTTCGTGTTCTTGATCATTTGCAACAAAATGTTTAATGGTGGCAGCTACACCTTGGGATTGTAGACCATTAATGTAAGCCGCTGCGATTGTTCCGTTTAAATGAGGATCCTCAGAAAATGACTCAAATCCACGGCCTCCAAGAGGAGAACGTTGAGTATTGACAGTCGGAGCCAATAACACATGGACGCCTAGGAAACTATTAATATATGTATTGATGCTGCTAAAAGAAACATACCCTTAGCCTTGCATTCTTCTCCTAAGGCTTTTCCTACCTTTACAGCTAGGTCAACATCGAAAGAGGAGCCTAGTCCCGTTGAGGCGGGAAAACAACTAGCTGGGACACCATTAAAGACTGAGTACACAACTTAGGCTAAGGTATATAACGATATGGTTGAAAATATACATTGTGTTCCCCGAACACCATTTGGGCCTATTACAGGTCAACTTACGTCTTAGAGTACGAGGGGACTGTTACGCATATACACGCACCATCACTAAGTCTCATCGATGGGATGCCTGCTTCAGGGATAGATTCCGTGTGCCACCAACCCTACCCCAAGGACACCGGAAATTGATGAGATGCTATCACACATGATGGGTATTAAGACTAACGAGACCTGTAAGGAGCTTGATCTTGTTGGGCAATGTCATTTTGGCCAAGGTGGCCTCAACGTCAATTCCTGTAGCCATGTTGAGTGTAGGGGGGAGGCAGGTGGAGGTAGGAAGTTGATTAATAGAGGCGTGAGCTGAAAGACACTCATTTATCTTCATTTATCCCACGGATGATCATCGGATAAATAATTAGAGGAAGTCATGGGGCAACATTGGGGGCTGCGTGATATTCCTTCAGTTCCTGACGAGACAAAAACGAATTTCGGTGGGATTGTGTGGCCAGAGCGGATTTCTGGGGACTTGGAAATGATGTGTCGCGTTTGTGAAGTGCTACACCCGTCACGGTTACGCGACGAAGTTTAGACGTGCTGGGTCACGTGTGTTACTTCACGATCAGCTTCACCTCATCCAAAATCGTTCCTCGCCATCCATCATATAAATATTCTGCACACGCCTGCAATCTTGAGAAATAATATACGGTTACGTTAACTATCAGGTTTCATCAAATTTCTATAAATCAATGGTCGCCGTGAACTCGTCAAAGTGAGTTTAGTTGGATTGGTCATGGGATGTGTGGACTTATGAACTGCTAGAGGGAAGAAACGAGCTTATGAAGAATTTCGGGGAAGCTCATCGTCTCTGTCGCCTGTACCGGTCGAGCTGCTCAAAGTTAAAAAATGTACGTGAGCAGCCGACATAAAGGTGTGGTGTGTTCACGAATCTATTGATAGCCAAGAAAGCCGAGACAAGGAGGTGTCCTATCTGTGATGAGCTCATCCCTCTCAGGCTGCTGGCTGCGCATGCTGTATTAGAATCCCAACGTGTGGAAGAGATCATCAAACAAGTGGGATCTACAGATGCCTTGCTCAATGAGTCGGATGATAGGTGTGCATCTTATTTAACACTAGTTCGAGTTCAGATTGAGTAGCTTTTGATATAAAAAGCCCAGGACCTAGCTCTCGCAATCGCAGGTCAGCCGTAAAGGCCCGAAAGTCACTAAGCGCGATGAACCCACGTAGCAATAATCCAACAGATACATTCGAGCAGGCACTTAAATCGATACAAACCATTAAACGACACCGAAAACAACGTCATGCGAAGTTTCGTGAAATGGCACGCGAAGAAGACGAGGGTCCTGGTGTGCAGGACAAATGGTCATTGAGGGGGGAAGAGGTTGTATGTCCGGTGTGTTCTCAGACTGTAAGAGGGGATCAGGATGTTTTAGATGCCCATGTGGATGCCTGTTTAGCAGGTGAATGTCGTCGATTAGAAGAAGAGACGCTGCGGCAGCAAGAAACGCAGAGAACGTCTGAAGACAGAACAACTTGGGAGGGAACTGGGGATGGAAGAGTTGGGCATATAGGCGATGTGAGAGGTTCGTGTTTTGTTTTTTGGAATAACAGCTAGAAGTCAATGTCTACAGGTACTGGATTTCACACTCGAGACCAACACGAGCAAGATGTAGACGACGAAGTTGACGTCGATGGGGAAGATCAAGCCTTCGGGGACGCCCAATTCACAGAAGGGGATATACTCCCTGTTGGCCCTCTACAATTTGTGGTCGAACAAGATGTGGAGGTGGAAATAGAACGAGACAGCGAGGATGAAGCTCAGCGAGAACAGAAAACGTTACGGGATTTAGTAGCGGAGGGCAAGTGTGTCCGGAAAGCAACATCAAGCGATGGAATAAATGCCGTCAAAGAGAAAATGGAGGAGGTGATGGGAGTGGGGGACACAGAGAAAATGGATCTTGCTATTTTAGCTGCGCGACAGCGTGGCGATAAGTCATCACTTATCACAGCCCTCAAAAACAAAGTGAAGCAACTAGTAAGCATTATATTCTTCCGTAGACGATCAACAATTCACCAGCTCTTCCTCTAGGAAACTATGCGTATATCGTCGTCCACTTCGTTGCTTTGTCGGATATGTCTGGATCCATACAATGAACCCACTGTTTCGACAGGCTGTTGGCATACCTGCTGTAGAGAGTGTTGGCTTCGTTGCCTTGGCTCAACCAAACTCTGTCCCATTTGTAAACGTATCACAGGTGCAACAGATTTGAGGAGGATATACCTGTGACCCACTCTTTCATATATTATATTCTGTAAATTATATTTCTCATGTATCAAATAAACATTTATTCTCCCTCGTTGCCAACTAGATGTGTATAATTCAAAGGAGCGTTTTAAAATGTGCTGGTGAGGTGGTATATCTGAAAGAGCCTAACCTTCTTCGGATTAGTAAATGACACTTGGATAAAAGACAAAATGGGGTTCGAAGATGGCTCCGCGGTCCCAACATTTTGTAGACATGAAGTAGTACCGGTCACCAGCCCAAACTCATAGGCACAGATTTTGTACTAGATCTGCGGAGAAATAGACGTGAGTACGCTTTCCAGTTTACGTTTGGAGAAAATGGGAAAAAGCCTCATATCTGGCCTTGTCAAGTCCGCATTCCAACACCACTTGATAAACCGACTCCTTGTGGGCGGTTACAACAAACGGCGTATTGCCGTACTGTATGTACGGTTGATCAGGGTACAAAGTGTACCACCACGACATATATAATCATTGTTTATTGAAGTAGATGGAACGAGTACACGTACTAGCTCACACATCCCAACCCAAGGCTACGTCAGCTCATTTTGGTTCAAGGGGCTTACATCCACACCTGTGGTGGCAGTAGGAGAGTCGTGTATTTGTGTTCTAGGGCATTAATATATATGATACAGTAGAAGTCAGAGCTCGTCAAGCAAGTGGACTAATCAACCTGGGAATATTGTGAGTTGGCGGTGACGAAGGAATTAGGACAACATACTTGATCAGAGAGGGCTGAGGATTGCTCCGGGTGAAGCCAACGTAGATAATTAAGGGTATCCATCCATAATGCAGGACAGTCTAGAGAAATGAGTGAGCATGTGTGGCAGGCAATTCAAGTTGGGACCACATACACGACCAACTTCAACTACTTTGGCGATTCTTTCCTATGAAATAATGACGTTTTTAACATGCAACATAAGAAGGGAGTGTGTCAGCGAACCTTAGCTTCCTCTGAGGGCATCGCGAATGTTTTAGTTGCTTTTTTTTTTTTGAATGTGGGTGGAAAAGTCAAAAGTGGAGAAAAGCACGTGCGGCAACTACCGGGCAACTTTTTTTTGAATTCACTCTTTGTCGCCGCATCAGACAAGCGATAACAAAAATGCCCTTGGGTCCATCTTCCTCTGCAGTACACATCCAAGGCAACACGACGGGTGCCGCACCAAATACTGCGTAAGTAGGACCACGATCTCCCCTTAACAAATCAGCTAAATATTTACAGACGCACACCGACAAGTGTGACCATCCATCCTGTTGCTCTCTTTTCTATCCTCGATCATTATCTTCGCCGTACAGATGCCCAAGACCGAGTGATTGGAACCCTTCTAGGTACACGCACCGAAACAGAGGTGGAGGTTCACTCGTCGTTCGCCGTACTACACAGCGAGACCAGTGAACAGGTAGCTGTCGATATGGAGTACCACAGAACAATGTATGAATTACACCACAAAGTTAACCCAAAGGAGGTTATCGTAGGATGGTAAGCATCAACATTCATAATTTTTGTTTCGTGTTATGAGCTTCATCCAGGTATTCGACGGGATCGAACCTTAATACATATTCTGCACTCATTCAAAATTTCTATTCTCAAGAAACGGCACCCCATCAAGCCATCCACGTTGCTGTTAATACTGGTTTGGAAGAGGGTGGGCTGGCTGGGGTGAAGGCCTATGTCAGGTGCGTATAACACCGTTTATCTTGATTTATGTTTTGTATTTTGCTCACATCTAGCTAACACCTAACTTACTAGCTCTCCTGTTGGCGTTTTCCCAAAACCTGAAAACTGCGTCTTTGTACCAGTACCTGTCGAACTTCGTTTCCATGACGCGGAGCGTAGCGGTGGTACGCAACTATTCTTCCTAAACACATCTAAGAATTTACCATGGTTTAAATTATGCAGTTGACCTTCTGACCAACACTGTAGCTTCTGCGACATCTACAACCAGCCAACCTGTGGCAGAGCTTGAGATACTCGAACAGTCGATACAAAATATTTCCACCATGCTAGATCGTTGCCTCGAATATGTCCAGGCAGTTCTGTCTGGAGAAAAGAAAGGAGACCCTGCCATAGGTCGATATCTCATGGATACACTGGGAGCAAGTACGGAGGATCTGGAAAAAGGTGGCTTTAATGCTAGTCTCCAGGTAGGTCCCTCCTTCCCTCCCCAAGTAAGATGCAAGATTGACCACGTGTTTAAATAGGATACGTTGATGATATCTTACCTCGCGAACCTTGTACGGTCGCAAGCAGAAGTATCATCCCGCTTAGCACTTGCTACTGCAACATGATCCTTGGTATCTTTAAAAATAATGTCCTGCCGTGCTCCTGATCTAAAGTCATTTGGGATGATTTAACTGTTGAAAATGCGGGAATGTTGTAAGTCGTGTCGGGCAGCAAGAATTTCTCCCAAGGGCCATGTATTCGCGGGACCTTGTTCTGTAGAGTCAAACTCCTGTCCTGGAACTTCTAGCAGTCCCGAACGAAGGTCTTTGCATCTATTCGTCTCAGTTGCCACGAGGGGTCGGATAGCATGCACTAAAAGCTGTTGAGCCCCGTACGGCCCAATGTTGTTCAAACGGACAGAAGCTGAGAGAAGACTCCGGGCGTGGAGAAAAAGATGGAGATACTGCGACCGTTCTAATTATAAGTTCAGTAATTTCCCTAAATAATGGCCATAGAATACAGACCCAATGACAGTCCAAGGGCAGCAGTCAATACACCCCAGCACGTGGGGAGGTGTCCGTGAGTTCCCTCTTTTCTCACCATAACTTTGAAATGTTCGAGGAGGCCATTTATTCTGAGCTCCGGGATATTTTGAGTTTCCGCATCCGAAGGGACGGAAAACCCGGAAGGCCGCGAAAATCCTTTCGAGAACAGCGTGAGGAGTGCAACACCTTGCGATTTAGATGCCCTCCTCGCGATATGATTGAGTGTCATGGTATCATATAAGTCATCAAGAGCTGCAAGTTTGGTGGTAGTCCATTCCAAATCATCTATCGTTTCACGGTCTCCACTCTCTGCGCCTTTCCCGGCATCCGTAATGATTGTCGGCGATCTGAATCTGGAAACAATGCGGTGTGCATCGGTAACGAAAGGTAGTGCACTGCGTGCATACGAAGCGAGGTTGTCTCGAACGAATGTTGTGGTGGTAGAACCGGGCAGTGACGCAAACCCATGTTTAACATACGACTCCAGGCCTGCGGATGCAACAAACGATCCAGTTGGCAAATTACTATCCGAAAGGAGCAGCAAAATGTAGGCCTCGTCCTCGTCGTTCATGGCAGTGAGCAAGAGTAAACCGGTATTTTAATCGCCACTTTCCCATGTACTATTAATCACGTGACGAAATGAGTAACGGGACCAGTGAACCGGGTTAATAACTCCTCTCCTTCCCGTCCCGAGCCCTTAACATTTTTGCTTTGCGTATTTGCGGCGGCGCTAGGCACCATTTGGGCGGTATTGGGCGGACATACAAGTTGGACTATACCCAAATCAAGGTTCTACACCCATCATAGTCGTGATGAGGCCTGTACGGGCCCTCGTAACATCTGCGTCTCATCGACGAATATCACAATTGATTAGCCATCGCACCCCAAGCCTTGCTCAAATCTGCATCACTAGGCCAGCTCTACCTCCCACAAAAAGGGGTACAGCATCTGACTCAACACTTGCAGCCGAGTCCGGCAACAACCATTCGTCCAATGCACAGGATGCTATCTTCAGCGCGGCCGCTACTAACGCTCATAGTAACTACAAGCTGAGAGAGAGTCAGATGGGTACGCACAACTTTATAATACGCCTTTTGGATTAACAGAATCAAAGCACCTTCAGATTCTGGAACACCACTAAGCGAATACTATAAACTTATAGAGACCGGTGTACTACAGGGTGATGATCATCAGACACAAATCATCCAGAAACTTCAAGAATTGCACGATAAACTCGTTGGCTATGACCCTCCAAAAATACCGAACCCTCAAACCTCGAATTCTATCGTAAGTTTAGGCATTCCCATCTAAACCTCATTCAAATTCCACCCATCAGTTGTCTCGTCTGTTCACCCGTGAAATACAAGTACCCTCTTCTCCACCGGAAACAGCGCCAAAGGGTCTATACCTCTATGGAGATGTTGGGACAGGCAAGACTATGTTGATGGATCTGTTTTACAAAACTCTTCCTTTCTCAATAACACGAAAACGACGCGTACACTTTCATGCATTCATGATCGACGTACACAAACGTGTTCATGCCGCAAAGATTGCTATGGGATTTGATGGTGGTGATCCCATCCTGCCTGTCGCTCGGGATTTGGCAAATGATGCGTGTGTGCTGTGTTTCGATGAGTTCCAGGTGCGGGAACTTGTATACAATATAGAAAAATCAAATTAAGGAAATCAAAGGTGACGGACATTGCAGATGCAATGATTCTTCGACGATTACTCGAATCGCTTCTCAATTTTGGCGTGGTTTGTGTGGTGACTTCCAAGTTAGTTTTTTGAAACCGACAAACCGCTATAATTTATAACAATTTTCAGTCGACACCCGAATGACCTTTACAAGAATGGCATACAACGCTCCAGCTTCATTCCAACGATTGAGCTATTGAAATCGCAGTTTGAAGTCACTGATCTCGACTCTGGAACAGGTAAATCCACCCTCCTTATATTGTCCTCTGAAATACTTTTTACCTTCCACCAGACTATCGCCGAATCCCCCGCGCTCTATCCAACGTATACTATGATCCTATCAACGAAGAAAATCACCGGGAAATTTCGAAAATATTTGAATCTTTGACATCTTCCGATCCATCTGACCCGCCCGTGCAAAACCGTGCATTGAATACATGGGGTCGGACCCTCCTTGTACCTGAAAGCACAAGCAAGATCGCGAAATTCCGCTTTGACGATTTGTGCGGACAGCCATTAAGTGCAGCTGATTATTTAGAAGTAACGAAGACTTTTGGAACTGTTTTCCTCTTGGATGTTCCCAAGATGGGTCTCAGTAGCAAGGACAGAGTTAGTGCTTGTTTATTCGACTACCATCTTAGCTAACCTACGACACGAAAAGGCACGAAGGTTTATCACTTTCATTGATGGTACGCCGTTATTTCCTTGGTCATATATCTAAATTTACGCCACTTTCTAGCATGCTATGAGAGCAAGGTAAGAGTACAATGTTTTGTACAACTATGTATAACAGTGACTTATATAACAGACCAGACCAAACTTTTCGTGACATCAGAAGTGCCTATATTTAAGGTGTTCTCTGATGACGACCCATCGGTGTCTGGCTCCCAACCAATCTCTGACCATATGCGCAGTGTCATGGATGACCTGGTAAAATATTGATATTCGTTTTAGGAACGAAAAGTAACTCACACATTCTTAATTAGGGTCTCTCAGACCAGATCGTTGGAAGTAGCTCTATGTTCACGGGCGAAGAAGAGGTCTTCGCATTTGCACGGGCCTGTTCTCGATTAGTGCAAATGGGCAGTAGGGAATGGGCGGAGACTGCTGGACAACACTAGAACGAACACATCATCTCTAGGATCTCTATACCATTTATGTATCATTATCAAGAATACTAATTTACTGAGGCCGCCCAAGCTGTGCACACCAGGAACAAATCACTTGGAGTCCATGTGGCGGACATCGAGTAGGAATACAATCGATATTTGGAGTAATGCCTCTCTTGCCCATGCCCCGATGGGATATATCGGATGGCATATCAGATCATTCATTGAACCTAAGCCGTTGAGAACTGTGAAAGACGCTAAACTCTCAGTAGCTACGGTTTGTGCAGTCGATGAGATCGGGTGCAAGGCCACTCGGACATAGTTAACCTCACAAGGAGAAACTTCAGCTCCGATAATGCATGCTCCCGGGTCCCGAGTGTACCAAACCTGCCAACGGGCCGTTTTCAAGTATTACCTGTGTTTTCATACCTAACAAGAGAGGGCTCCTTGCCTACGAAGAGAAATGTACGGAAACCAGTTAATCGGTTGCATGCAGGTCGCCGAAATAAATATGACATGAAAGAGCAAAATTCTGGCTATGATCACCCAAAAGCGACCTTGCTACATTAAACTCAAAAATAGGGGTAGAATGCGTGAGTAGTTATTTCAAGCATAAAATATAAGTTGTACTGTTGATATGATAGTACAAATGCTTTGTTTATGTATTTATTCGCTACTAGAAAACCCGATTGTCCCGACGATTACATTAAAAATTGAGTGGTCCTTTCCCTTTCATATCAAGCGATGCGCGACCTCTCGACAGATTTGTTGATACACCGCTCAATGAACCAATACTGTCGCTAGCTTGATCTCTGCCCTTCGTCAAAATTTCTTTCACGATTTCATCATTCTTCACTGTCCCAAAATCTGTGTCGAGCTGCTGCTGTGACGCTTGCCCGAGGAAACCCGATCGCCCCTGACTTGAGTGGAAGACGGTGAAAGCTGCAACATATTGATGAGGGTTGGACTAAATGTGGGAAAAAGGACATACAATCTACGACTTCGGAGAGTGGGATGGATCTATACAAAAATAAGTTAAAACATCTTTCAGTTGTTGATAAATTCCGTTCGTACGTGTCTTAGAGACAAAAGTAGTCAGTAATTCTGATCGCGGCCGATCTGGCAGGATGTGCTCACCTCCATCTTTCCATTTCTTAAACTGGACACCATTAGGCGTTGAGCGAGGGTGATCAAGGTAGGGTACGTGGCGTCTTACCTCTTCGGGGTTCACGATGACTGTATATTCAGAAGTGGATGTGTGGTCAGGCTTGTAGATAACTTTTGTGAGTGCTTTCGTCATGATTCCCAGTGGTAGATGTAGTAAAAAAATAAAGAGTTTATGAGGTGGGAAGTAAAGGCGATGGGCGGTAAGTGTTGAAAGCGTTCTGTTGCCGCTTGCTCTTTATACAAGTCAGGAGGCGATGATGTCACTTCCTGACGTCACGCGCCAAGATCACGTGAAGAACGGAGTATTTGACTCTAATGGTCCGGCGCTTTATTATTAATATTATTATGTATGTATGTATAATATTGATAGAGAGCTCCAATTGAGACGCCAGTCTTTAGAAGCTTATTTTCCCCTGTGGTAAGCGAAGGAAGGTGGAATTCAACTCTTTGTATCAGGTATTTGGCTCAGGCTCGGCATAACCCATTTCCCACACATACTTATCCAAGAGTCGTCCTTGGCGTTCTTTCAATACGAGACGGCATCCAGTCGAGACCATTGGTGTAGTCGTTTCGTTTCCCCGGGATAAAATCCAATGTTTGTCAAGGGTACCAATGACGGCCTATGTGGCTGTTATTCTCCGGATGGTTTGCATTGAGGCCTGGACATACCTGCCATGAGCACACTGAAAGGGGAATACAGTCTCTGACAGTTCTCTGACAAGGGTTTCACACTGCATAATGGTGAGTGCGTCATTAAACATAATTGCACCTGGGAGTTCGTCAAACATCAAATGAAGCCATAACAATCAGCACTTTACCTCGACAAGCCTTAGAATTCACTAGATCCAGCAATTCCCGAGGGCACCAGCGCAACGCCTTGAGCCAAGGCGACTCGTCTTGACTCGTGGGGATTTCCGCGGTAGCCAAATTTTGTGTCAAGTTGATTCCCGTATCTAATTGACCCAAATACCCTTTTACTAAAACCTGAAGCTCATTTCCAAGCAACAGCTATGGCAAATAATGTTATTGTCGTCGCTTCAACATGAATGGGAACATCTCAGACCTTATCAGCCACAACCTCGGGGATCGCTCGCACTTGAATTTGAGTATAAAGGGCATCACTTTCCCGGACATCGTCTTGCGAGATTTCTATTGCATGTAGGCCAGAAAAAAGGAAGCCCCAGTGACAAAAAGCTTGTTGAATATCTTGAGAGCCCCGTAATTTCTCAGCTTCATGAAAAGTAAGGAGCAACGGTTTGGGGGGAGTGAGTTCCCGTGTGAGTACGCCATTTATTCGATCACTTCCGTGGGTTCGGCTACACAAAAATCCTCGGCAGAGTTCCTTGAGGAAGCGTTCGACTCGAACTCGCTCGTCGGCAGCATGTTGGTCAATCAATACGAGTACACGTCCAGCGTATTTCGAACCAGACGTGCCCGCATTATTGTCGACGTCTGTAATTTCTTCTTCAATGAGACAAGCAATGAACTTCCTGTCAACCTGGTTAATGACTTGAGCTCTACTCAATTCCGCCTTTCCAAATCGATGAAGTGATAGGCCTGATGCCGGGTCGATAATACCAGGCCGACCTACGGAATCATTACAATTGTGGGGTATTGATGTCGTAGGAGTAGAAGTCGAGTTGACTACTTTCAAAGCAGTAATTGGATTCTCGTTTGTCCCATAAGTGGTATTACTCTATTAGTTTATCAGATGATATGGTGGTAATAAAAAAAAAGGGGTAGGGAAACCTTGAGGGCATGCTGGAGCCATGAGGGGACGTCGTTTTCAACTGTGGGTTTATCTAATTGCAGACTTATAGTTTGCCTTTTCTGGTGATGAGCATCAAATTCATTTTTGCTAAGAGTTGACAGTGACTGGCTGCGAGGGCAAGAGTTTCCTGTCCGTGTGTCTATAACAAAGGTTTCTGCAGTGCTGGGGTCAGTCCAGGTAACTTCTTCATTCTGTATCAAATGGTAAATAAAGTTAGACCTAATGGAGATGGCGAATGAACAGACAGATAATGGGAGGAAATGACCATCGAGCATTCCAGGAGAATGTAGAATTCTCTCCGTTTCTGATGTCGTTATATAATCGTCAGTTGTTTCAGCATAACCCGAGTCTTCTACATCTCTCTTCCTTCGTTTTTTAGGGTATGGTATGTCATCACATGGTACAGAACGAGATGTCTCGTGGAAAGCTGAGAATCCGTGGCGAATGAGAAAAGACTGGATCGAGGTAGATAAAAATGTCAACACAGTGTTGTTGCCCTGTTATGTCTGTTATGAATTGAATGGCTTTGTATACCAAAAAGACCCACTTGGAGACGGACACTTGTCTTAGCGGGTTCCAGGCAATTATCCACCTCTTCTGGTGGGACCGTCAAGTTCAGCACGTACACAGGCATTTTTATTGCCTTGCGTGGGGATCTCCTGAGGCCTTAAACAATTCAACAATCTGCAGGAAATAAAAATTGTGTGCTGCTTACCAGAACGAGGCAGGCAAGTTTCTCCTTCTTCATCTAGAGCCTGAAGATACTGGTTATTTGGGTCCAAGTATCCTAGCGAAGACAGTTGTTTACATTTTTCGCAAAAGAACTGGAAGCGAATCTCGTGTCTATAAGTTTGTGCAACTCGCAACGAGCGATAGGATGTCGGTTTATATCTAAATAGGTGACTTAAACATTAAGATTTTTAACTTAAGTTGGACTCACACAAAAACTGATAAGACTGTAATACCGACGGCTGTTAATTTATTACAAGTTAAAGTAAGTGTGGTGGCCTGCCTTGGAAACTGCGCCGTTAAGGCTAATAAACCCGTTGAGCTTCAACACCCCGGAAGCTAGCTCCATTTCCTCTGTATGCTAACAACATATCAAAATTTGTACCATTTGTGAAACAGAGACCATACCTCAATTAAGGCACGACCATATATATTACGGAACGAAGCTAAGCTGGAAGAAGTCTATTTGTGTGGTCTTTGTAATGAGCCGACTGTAAAATCTTTGCACCATTATTTCAGACCTTGGGAATTCTAAAGGATCTTCCCTTGGAGGACCCGGCTTCACGCTTGTCATCTAGAGCCTCCAATGTAAATGCAACCTGGGGGAATACTAGAGCGAGTGTTTCGATCTCTTGTCGAATGACCTCCAACGTTCGGGTAGGGGGCGGGTGTGATAGGCGGCGGACCGGAAGCTACCATGTGAATGAATTTTTCGTCATTTCAAGAATAGCGGTATAGACGAACATTATAGAACGCATCTCGGATGCATACCACAGTACCAGAGGATTCCCTTTGCCACCGAATGGCGGGGCCAGAATATAAGTTATGTCCGCCCTATAGAGTTCAGTCAGTGACTGTGATTGCATCTAATCAGATTGAATACTTTGGTAATGATGCTCCAAGTTTCTCGGGAATTGGCTGTACGAGATGATATTTCCAGACATGACAGCTCTGCAGCTGAAGCTAATGCTACCGAGGAGTTTCCTTAGGTGAGAGTAAAGAGGAAAGGTGACAGGGGCACACCTTCTCCACGAAAACCAAAGGTCGATATAGAGTTCAAGGCCCCCGGTGTGTAAGTTTTCGAGGTCCCTATAAACCGATTAGTTGAAAACTCCCCAAACTCAACCGAACACACCATATCGGCCGTCTTCTGAGTCCTTGCTCAGTGTCGATAGATCTTGCTTACTGATTCCGCATCCATTATCCTTCACCCAGCAAAACCATTCTTCACAATTAATGCCGAGGTCGATGAGGGTTGCACCAGCATCAAGTGAATTTTGCACAAGTTCGGATACAAGTTGGGGCAGAGAGGTCAAGATTTGAGTTGAACGAAGTTTAGCTCGAGTGGAGGCATCAAGTTTGTCAATGGGAGCCTGTGGCATGTGGCTAGAGGAAGGTGGTCATACTACGTTCATTAGCCGTCGAAGAGTTCAACAAGTTGGTCAAGTCAGGGTTGTATATGTATATACGTAATTCCTAATCTTATTTACTACATCCACTCGATGTGAATCAAACCAATTCAATACTTTCAACACTACTTGTATGTAAATCATTTCTCACGAGTATCGTATTGAGAGATTAGAAATGTTAGTCCCGGAATTAAATATCTGACTGTTTGGTCAGTTCTGAATGATTCTACGATGAAACAAGATTTAGGAACACATCATCAAGTTCGTATTTTTAGGAGTCATGGTTCTCATTTATTCTTTATTACATCCTAAACACACCATAACCTTTAGCGTCGCCGTCCCAGGTTGTCGACCCCATTGTCTTCCCACTTCTACTTCCGCCTCTTTCTCGTGCGGCGAGAGCAAGTCCAAGGCCAACTACATCTCTCGTATCTGTGGGTTTGATGATCCCGTCATCCCATAGTCGGGCAGTAGAGTATAGAGCGGTGGATTGATCCTCGATCTCTGATTTAAGTGATGAATGTTGCTTGGGGTCTCTGCAGTTAGGTTTGAGTTAGATTGAGCTTGATGGGTTTATATATGCGCGTACTTAGAAACTGTGGTCATGACTTGAGATAGTTGAGCAGAGCCCATGACGGACACTTTGGCATTCTGTTGAGTGTAAAGGTCAGACAGCGACGGGTCGCAGTATAAAACGGACATACGGGCCACATCCATAGGAATCTTGGTGAATACTACATTTGCAGGCAGTTAATAAGCGATAGCATTTTAGGCAGAAATAGGCTTACAGCTCTACCGGCCATTCCTAATAAATTATGAGCCTGGTTCCGCGACACTAGATATATTTCAACTCACCATAATTACCAGCTCCGAAGCTGCCCCCCACGATGACCGTTAACTTGGGGACATCGGCACAAGCTACAGCTCGGACCATCTTTGCACCTACATGCACATGCGTTTGAGTAACTCCGCGGAAAACCAGGGGGACTTACCGTCTTTAGCGATCCCACCCTTCTCAGCTTTCGAACCAACCATATACCCTGGCCGTCGTAGTCAGTATCACGGAATTTCAAGATTCGAAATGTTGAGATACCTGTCACGTTAACAAGGAAAAGTAAAGGTATCTGGCGTTGTGAGCATAACTCGATAAAGTGAGTTGCTTTGAGGGCGGAGGGCGAGAAGAGAATGCCGTTATTAGCTATAATCCCCACAGGGAATCCATGAATATGAGCAAATCCCTAATTCCATGTCAATCAGTCCATTGCGGTCTCAATCAAAGCTGACATACAGTAATCATTGTTGTTCCATACTCTTTTTTGAATTCTCTGAACCGACTACCATCCACGATGCGTGCAATTACGTCCCGCATGTCGAAGGTTTGTCGAATGTCAGTTCCTACAATGCCGTGGAGCTCAGAAGCAGGGTAAAGTGGTTCTTCAGATTTGGCAGGAGGCTTTCGTAGTGTATCAGTATTTCCCTGCTTGCATCATGCGATAAGAAACCTACGAGAGCTTCCCGGCTTCCGGCCTTACCTAGGTCGCCGACTATGCCTCTAGCAATGGAAAGTGCATGCTCATCGTCCCGCGCTAAATGGTCTGTCACGCCACTCTCGCTCGAGTGCATTAGCCCACCCCCCAAAGTTTCCTCATCCACCTCTTCTCCTGTGGCAGCTTTCACAAGCGGTGGGCCGGCCAAGAATATACGTCCTTGGTTTTGCACAATAATATTCTCGTCGGCCATGGCGGGGACATAGGCTCCACCTGAAAAATACTTTTTAAAGCCACGGACTACGATATATGGAAAGACAAGATGGTACCCGCGACGGATATGCCATGTACAACAGCTATTTGGGGTATTCCAAGTGCGGACATTTGAGCCTTAAAGACGTATCAATAATGGAACTTATGGTTGGCGACGTTATCCGTACCATGTTGTAGAATATCCGGCCAAAATGTTCCTTATCAGGGAATACATTTGCCTGGTGAGGTAAGGCAGCACCGCCAGACTCCACTGTGCCCAGTTCATGAGTCGAGATGGGCTTATAAGATGTTCGATAGTACACACCAACGTAAACACAAGGGAGACCGTGTTCTCGAGCAACCTCCTGAGCCCGCAGATGTTTTTTGACCTGGAATTGAACTAAAAGGTCTCTGCTGGCGATACTGGGATTACAGGCATGCTTACGGTTAATGGATAATAAGAACCACCCTTCACGGTCGCGTCATTCACAACGACAACACACTCTCGTCCAGATATTCGCCCTATTCCCGTAATTATACCCGCACCCGGGATGGCTTCAGGGTAAACTTCATGTGCGGCGAGTGGAGAAAGCTCAAGGAACGGGGTATGGGGGTCCAGCAACAAATTGAGTCTGGAGTTTTATTAGAGCATGCAAATATAAGAAGATCGCAAGGACGAGGGGGTTCGGTACCTTTCCCGAGGGAGCTTCTTCCCTTTATTCCGCATTCTTTCTGCCGCCTTCGCCCCTCCTCCCAGACGCGCCGATGCCATTTTCTCTTCGGTAGTCTTTATCAATTCATCCATGGCTGCGGCCTTGGCCAAAAACTCAGGGGATGACGTCGAGATGAGGGAGGGCAAGACAGACGCATGGTATCTTCTGTGGGGCGAGAACAGCGTCCTACGCAAAGACTTTTGGAGAAAAGGCCGCATTTTGTACGGAGCAATAGCCAAAGCTAGACGTAGGATTCGAGTTGGACTTGGAATAAAAGGCGGACCTGCGCGGGGAAGGTCCGATCACGATCGGCCGGACCTTGTCCTCCGGGTAGAAACAGTTCCGTCCAGAGAAACAGATAAAATAAATACTAATGCATGTATGTAAAATGTGGATAATCTACACCGAAAAAACAAAACATCTAAAAATCCTTCCAGTCGTCATCCCAGTCACTTTTCTTTGCAGCAGGTGGTGCTTGTTTCGTCTGAGTTGTGGTGGTGATTGCATTGACTGGTGATACACCTGACTCAGTTCGTCCGTGGTTATACTCGCCAAAGAAATCGTCGTCGTCACCATCATGATACAGAGCTGAAGTTTCATCGCCGCCCTCAGTGGCGATTGCCCCGTAACCGGACCTAGTTGGACCAACTACTCTGTCCTTTACGGCCCCGACTACACCTCCAACACTCTCTGCAACATCCACACCAAATTGCTGTTTCGACCACTGGTTTGCAGAACCACCTGCAGCAGCAGCTTTCTTCTGAGCCTCTGTCATATAACCCCGCACACTGGCCTGAAAATTAGGATCGGTGACCTTCTCCACGCCTGGCTGTATCACATTCTCCGACACAACTTTTGATGCGCCAACAACTGCTGCAGAGAATAATGACCAGCCTTTGCTTAGTGCTGCCATAGGATTTTCTTGAAGCTCAGAGAGTGATGGCGCCGCTGAGGACGACAAGCCATACGATGGATGATTTGACATTGGAGGTGTTGGGGTATTCCCAAAACCTTGGTATCTACCACCCTGTGATGGTGGTAGGTCAGCGGGTCGACTTTCATTTGCTCTGCCCAGGGTTGCAAAATATGATTCGTTGAGTGTTTTTTGGTCTGAAGATGGGTCGGGGGAATCACGAGGTGATCCTCGGAACGAAGAAGGCGAGGCAGAATCGCGGTGCAGCGAACTCCCTGTGCCGGAACGTGTTGAAGCACGCGACTTTCGGAGACCTTGTGCAGATGAGGGGCGTCCCGGAGACAGAGATTGGTTGGTTAATATAGCAGATGCGGAAGGTGCTGATGGAGTCCAATCTTTTCCAGCCAGTGCGGCATCAAGCTTTCCAATAAAAAAACAAAAAAAATATGAGCAGAGCCCCCAATGTAGGGCAAGAGGGTTGTACCTTTTCGCGGTATTGAGTTGCAGCCCAACAATGGTAAGTATCGTACGGACTGAGATTGTCGTTGTATCCACCTTGATCGACGGGAGTGTAATTGCGCACAAAATCGCGGAATGGTTTATTACCACCGAGCTGGAGCTTGTGAGAAAATGTTACCTGGGGTAGAAACCTGCGTAACGTACCTGCATGCGCCTTATCTGCTCATCCTGCCAGGTATCCATCGAAACCGATCTCACAAAACTAAAAAAAAAAATACAATCAACTAAGAGACGAGAGTTTCGAGATATGAACCCGACCTAACGTGCACACCGAACCCTCGATGTGTACCGGCGCACTGCAGACAAAGAAAAATAGCGAAACTGGATGATGTGTGTAATGAGTACCAGTGCCAGCACACTGGCTAAGTGACGGAGCTACCTTAGAGAGGCCCATTGAGGATTAGGATTCGGGCAATCATTACAGATTTTGTTGTTGAGGTCTTCGCGTTTCCCAAGTTCACTGAGGATCTTTTTTGCAGCCACCTGGTCAGCCATTCCGCAAGGAAGAGTGATGGTTGGTCAAACTGGTTATGATGGAAGATCATGACAAGGGGTGACGGCCACGTGCCTCTTTATCTGATAAGATATATAAGTACCATTACAAAATAAATTGGCGGTGATTGACTCCGGAATGGCTCATGGCAGGACAATGTGCTAGAGAAGAATTCAGGAGTATGCCCGTGTGATGCATGACATTTGTCAGGCGTTGCAGTAGCTATCGGCTCACCAAACAGATGGTCCGAGTCCGACCACACTACTGGGATAGATGCCTGCAACGATGCTTTTGATTGTATATGAAATAGCGTCTAATCATTCAACTGTTATTTGGAGGCTATAATAACACTAAAAAATGCAACTGAGGGGCTGCATATATAGTTGAGAATATTTTATGGTGGGTCGGCCAAAAAGGGGCGTGGCTGTGCAAGGCGGAACGCACATTCAATTCATTGATTTACCATCGTCTTAAAATTTATCATTGAATTTGGGATCAATACAGGCCAGCTCGCACAACGCGCCCACCAACACGCAAACACATTTTACCAGTACAAGCACGCAAGACAACGATCTGGAAGAAACTGAACAGAGCTGAACCTGACTGTGATTGAATAAGTTTGATATAACCTTTAGTTTGGGCCATTCCACTCTGTCGGGTCGCACATCTTCCCTCTTCCTTGTCAGCGCCTCCCACAGTTTATTCTACTCTGATATCCTCGTCGTCTTTGCAGGCCCGTTCTGGATCTCCATCGCTACGTGTGAACCTGCTTTCTCAAGCTGTTTTGTCGCTCGTCAAGTCTGACCAGTGGAACCGATCTTGCCTACCAGGGTTTCACAATCGAATATTCGTCGACTGCCCACACCTTCTTACAGCGTTCACCTTGACCAATACCACCATCTTGTCCGATTCTCCAATACTTGTACAGCATGATTCAACAACTCAACGCTAGGCAAATGAATACAGCTCTGGCGCCTCCACGCCAAGCAGCCCATGATGGCCCAGAGGAATGGGGCCAATGGTCCGGTCGAAAGTCGGTTTCACTGACTTAACCCCTTGTTCTAAATCGCTTACGCTGTGCGCCGATTTGAAGGCATTATTCCCTGGAAGTGGTCCAACATCCACTGCGCGCCCGAATGTGTGGTTTCGGTGATAAAGTGCGTCCATGATCGTTCAAGGGGTGCCTTTCACGCCTTAATGTTGAAGGGATTCCTTAGGATCGAAGACCATTAGCGCCTGCCGCCGTTGCGAAAATGATAGTCAGACGAGATGACAATAGTCTTGTGGATGTAGAGTAAGCAATTGCGAACTTGACGGTGTCTCTTCATATCTCACAATTACCCAGTGATGTGGACTGCTCATTTTTCTTGGTTACCGTGGATTTATGGTCTCCCAATGGAAAACAGGAAATGAATTTGGTTCTACACCCATCCTCCACAGACCGTTATGCGCCTGCCCACTCCTCAAAAACAAAGCGTCGTGGGACAAGTACGTCTGCTCCACACCCACGTTCTGCTGGGAATCAAACACCGACCTCTCGTACCACTCCTACCCCAGCTCATTATCGCGCTGGAGAACAGGTACAGGTTTAATAATAATAACCAATATATCTATGTGCTAAAGTCTGCTTCACATAGAGTGCAATTGCGACGCCGTCATTACTCCCCCAAGCGACTGCGTATAACAACCAATATTTTCCTCCCGCCCCTGATACTATGAGTTTCCCCCCTCCCGCGCCGTATGTCACTCCTACTCAAGAAGTACCAACGTGGGGCTACAATGCACAATCCCCTCATGTGGATCGCAACACAAGCTTTCCTCCACCCATTCTACCCTCGATACACTCATTCGGACGGAGTCCTATAAACGTTGAGCCGTGGCAGTCAGAGGGTGACCCAGAGATCCTCCCTTACCGGGCGTGGGGGTCCGATTCAACGTATTCATCAGTTGATAATTTTGTCAACTCTCAAGTTGATCCGGCTCTCAGGACATCGCCTAGTAATAATGAGGGTCGGGACGCCTCAGCGTGGCCCCAAACAGAGCGATACACCCATGAAGGCTATCCCCCACCTGCACCACCACAGCTTGACACGGCGATATACGCTACCACACCTACAACCTATAACCAACCAGTAGCACCAGCACAACCTCCTTATTATCCATCCCATTATCCGTCACACAATGGACTTCCATCCTCTGCTGGCTCTGGGCCTCCGCCACCACGTCACACGTATACTCGTACACTTGTGGGCCCACTTTCCGCAAATGCATGTCGTCTGTTGGATGAGCATCGCAAGCCGGGCATATTTTTCCTCTTCCAAGATCTTTCAGTACGTACGGAGGGTGTGTATTTTCTTTCCATTTGAAGGCTTTTATATTTAATGGGGGCGTGCTGAAGGTACTTTCCGTCTGCGATTGCGTCTTATGAATGTCGGGGCGTGAGTATGAATGAGACGCGACTTTGGAACTACATTGATGGAAAGACATTCTAGACCACCAGCACCCGAATCAGGCGCCATTCGTGTCCACAATGACGTCTCACCTGTTCTGGCCCAAACTTTTACTGAACCATTCGTTGTGTTCTCTGCGAAGCGTTTCCCGGGAGTACCAGGTGCGCATCATTAGTTATCAGATGTACCTTTTTTACTACTACAGCTTGATTTATAGACACCACCGCACTTTCCATCGCGTTTGGAAACCAAGGCCAGAAGCTTCCTCTGGTAGGACTAATTCTATTTCCCCGCTCCTGTACAACACTAATCATTCACCTATCCTAGCGCAATCGCCACGGGTCGGGTAAACGTCGCCGTCGAAACGACTCTGGCTCAGACGACGATTCTGACGGAGCGTGACTGCCGGAGATCTGAAATTATGTGCTTTTAAGGTGCAGAACACCCCATGGCTTGGTTTATCTCCTCGTTGCGAATATGTAGCTGTAAACATCCCTCGGATGCATTTCCTATCGCCAATTGTATGTTGCATCGTATTCACCACCTAGTCTTCGTTTCTCCACCACTTCATGGTCAAGGACTGCACGAACAGTATCGGGGTAATCCTGATATATCTTGTTAAGTATATCTCGGGCTTTAGAGGGATTGCTGTTGCCGAGGGTAACATCAACTTCTGCATTGGGTGTGATAGGTTCGATGAGAGCTCCGGATTGTAGACGAGATAAGACCATGAGTAAGATACTAAGTGTTGCAGTGTGGGGACGCCATGCAGCCCATGCAGGTGAAATCTGGTGGAGAACGCTGAGAGCACGTGCCGGGTCATCCGCGTGGTCTTCATTCTCAAGTTCTGTTGCCGGCATTCGGGACGTTGCAATTGCGACTGCAGTCGCGCGATTATTACTACGACGCATCGGGGATTCTGAGGGGGCTTCAGGGGAAGTAGGTTGAGGCAGGAGGGGAGACTCTGGATGCATATCTCGCTCGATGGGTATAGAGGAGCTGAGACGTTGATAGGGTAAAATGACCTTTTCAAGGATTTCAAACGCACGCTCGGGTTCACCAGCCCGCACAAGGGCCACGGCTAGATGATTCCAATTATGAGAATCGGGGACTAGGCCTTGGCTTCGGAAATCTTTCCAGGTAGCAGCTATATCCAGGTGACGACCAGCAGTGGAGAGTATGTTGATATAAATGGAAAGCGATAAATTAATGGTTTTGCCTTGCAGCCTTACACGAGCCGCATCATCATTTTCTGCCTCATTCAATAAGGCACCTGGTCGTGCATACTGCTGACCAAGTTTGAATATCTGCGGCCACAATGTGACAGCTGCTTCTGTGTTAGACGTACGACCATAGGCGTCTAGCAATGCCGTTAACATCCCGAGCGAGGGTGTCCCTCCAGCGTCAACCACTTCTTGTAGTAGTCGCTCTACATCCTCGACCTTTTCTCCCTGGGCATGAGCACGTATAAGAGGTCCGTAGATGTGGTCAAAGGGCGTTTTGCGACCGTGTGAAGGCCTATTCCAAGCCCTTTCTTCGGCAGGTGCGTTCATCAGATCCTGAACAAACCTTTCAGCGATTTGAATACTCTCTTCTGTTTTCTCATTGCCATATGCCTTGATGATCGTTCCGTACGAGACAGAAGTCGGTTGAATGCCTCGGTCCTTCATCTCGTCAAGTACAGCTTTAGCTCGGATTTTGTCACCAATACGTAGGAATCCCGCCATAATAATGGTGAGGATATACGCATTGACGAGGGTCTCCGATTGGCCTGACTCAGCCATGGCATCCATCTCGTAAAAAATGTCGGCGGCGAGTTTCATTTTTCCCGAATCGCACGCGGATTGGATGAGTAAGGCATATGTGTATGCATCGGGTTTCACTCCGGAGCTTTCCAATTTTGAGAAAAGCTTTGACACAGCGTGGAATGGGGCACCTATGAGAACATATGCCTTCAGAAGAGTATTGTAGACCTCGACACTTAGATAAATATGGCGACTAGGCGACGACTTGATATAATCGAATATTCGAATGACTCCTTTCCATGAACCAGCTTCAGCATGGGCATTCATCAACGAGGTGACCATCCGGCGGTCAGGAATAACCCCTTCAGATATAGCACGTTTGTAAATGGCTTCTGCACTAACGGCGTCTTTTCGACGGGCAAGAAGGGTTATTACTGTCGTGTACGATACGGCATTCGCGTGAACCCCGGCTGACCGCATCTGATTAAGGACAGCGGTGACAGAGTCGATATCGCCACGCAACGCAAAGGCTTTCAGGATGCTAGTATAGATGTAGACATCTGGGACTAAACCGGCTTTCGAAAGAGAGGTTAACCCTCTACTAATACCTTCGATGTCGCCCTGCTGAGCATATCCGAGGATAAGAATCGAATAGTGAAGTAGCGAGGGAGAATTTTGGCGTGCTCCATCTGATCCCTCTGGAAAAAATTTGTCAAAAAGCTCCATAGTAGGCTCTGTCTTCCCCTGTTTTGCGTATGAATATAGGAGCATGGCGATATCGTAGTCGGAGGCCCAACCACGCTGGGAAAGATAGTCGTAGTACTGTTCTGCTTTCAAGGTGTCACCTTGGTGGGCATATATATAAAGACCTGTTGACAGGTAGTATTTGAAGACAGAAGAGGTAGTGAGGGATGCGAAGAGGGTGTTGGCCTGTTCAAACATGTCTGCACGGGCGAGCGTGCGCGAGAGTGTGAGTTGTAGGCCAACGGGGGTAGATAAGCGTTGAGCCTTCATTTCCTTGTAAACATTCAAGGCGTCTGTGGGGATTTTCCTGTTACATAGCACTTCAATTAAAAGATTTCCGATCTGCTGTCGCTGTTCATGATTCCAATCTGTCTTACTGGCCAAAAGGAGCGCAGGATTTTCTATCTCTGAGATTACCATCTGCACCGTATGTCGCAACGAGGATCCAACTTGGGCAGGTGTGGAGTAGTGCCATTTACTAGACATTCTTGTCATATATGAGCCTATGAATGGCCACTCAATGATAATGAACTCCAGAACATGAGACCAGCTGTGGTGTCTCCAAGCCGATAAAACGATACCCTCGTATGCTTGAAGAGCCTCACTCTTCTCCTCGTATGCCATGGGTATCCTATTTGCCGCGTGTACCAATGACGCGGCGTTTTGCAAGTCACCCACCAATGCCATCGCGCGCGCCGATAAACATTTCCGCCGGTAATCAGAGGGGGAGTTAGAGACAGTCTGTGGTTCAACGACTGAAAGGATATCCGCAAGTCGATATCCCCACTGTTGAATAATTTCGAGGTCGGTCTTGGTCTTGTACAGCACCTCAGCGGCATCTGCAAACTTTGTGGAAAAGGCCAGGATATCGTCCAGGGTTAAGAGATCGATTGCGCCGCACTCGAGAGCCGACGTATATGTATCCCAAGCCGGTCCCAACTGAAAATACTTGCCTTTCAGTTCAAGTATAGAACGGATCGCCTGTGCCTTGAGGAAAGCCGAATCCGGACGTAGGGTCGATGTCGATGGGGGACTGCGAGGGACCTCAGCTAGTTCCGAGGCATATGATGCATGACGACGCTGTCCTCCGTAGATGCCATGAGACTTTGAAGAGTAATGAAGCGTGTCAGAGTGCAACGGTGGGGATGTGTGGCGACTCCCATGACGGCGAACGGGTCCCTCTTCATTCGTATCAAATTCGTCCATCATCATGAAACGACTTTGGTCTGTCACAATACAAATAGTTAAAGAAGGTAATAGAAGTAATGGCATTCAAAAGACTTACGAGGGCACCATAGGGAATGTCTCTTAGCACAGCTAGACCATTCTTGACATTGCGAAAGATGGCACGAGAGATTTAGGACATATTCAGCCCTCTCCTTGCCTTTTACGCGTCGCGGTTGCGGTGTGAGAAAGTCCGATGTACCGTGTGTGCGCGGTGAGCCTTTCATCACTCGCGCAACAGAGTTCAGCGAAGGAGAGGACCTCAGCGTCGACCGTCCAGAAAGGAGTGAATTTAATATGACTGCTGCAAAAGGTTCGACCATGAGAGGCTCGTCCAAACTGACGAGTACCCAGGAAGCCTAGAGATTTCAATTTGGATGAGCCTGGCATATAAATGTACTTTTGCTTGTATACTCTTACCTGCAGCAGCTGCGGTATAGCCGGGAGAGGTCAATGGTGGCGAGGTCGGCGCTGTTCACAACTTTTCTGGATTGTTTTGCTTGGTTTCGCACGGCTGATGAGCTCGCACGTGACTCCAGATGGGGATCCAATTCTCCGGAATGTATGACTCTTACAGCCTGGCCTAAAATTTCAGGGTCTGGGCCCAATCGCGACGATATGGATCCTTCGAGACCAACCACCATTCCACCTCACGAGATCGTCGTGATTCAGACACCTGAGGAGCGACAGCAATGTTACGACGTGGTATAGCACCAAATTTACACTCAAAATAGCCGTTCTCATTCGACTCAGAGAATCAATGTCTTCCATACTGAACAGAAGTTCCCTCTTGAAACGGAAATTGACGAGTGAGGGTGTTTTCTTCGAGAATTAAATCCCTCTGACGTTCCACAGGTTTGAAGAATTAGCAACACATTTCTTACTGAGGCTGATCCCGTCAAAGACTCCGATTGGGACAATCCGTGTGTATAAAGCGCCGGGAGGGGGCTACTATAAGCTTAGCCGACTAGCAGTCCTTAAAGATTACCGTAGCTATCGTTTTGGACGCGAGCTCGTTTTAGCTTTGCACGACTGGGTCCGAACGGATGCGTTAAAGGCCAGCCAATCAGTTGCCGAAATCGTATCACACTCCCAGCTCTATATCAAGGGATTTTACGCGAAGTGAGTGGGATTTATTCCCCAAAGTAAGCGAATCGCAGTCCCTAATCAATAATTTGTTTAGGTTTGGATACGAAGCTGAAGTGAGTAACAGGGCGTCAAGATGGGTGATCAAGCTTAGATCTCAAATCTACAGGGTGCAGAATTCGATGAAGATGGAGATCCTCATCAGAAGATGGTCCTTCGCCTGCCGTTATAGTCATCGCTCGAATTCTAAAATATGACGTCGTCAAATGGAGGAGGGATATTGAGTATACCGTCGGCGACGGGTGTCTACGTATAGTAGTGTTCTAGAAATACAGCAAAAAGGGCATAGATGTACAGTGTCTGGTGCTCCATAACGAAGGATATAATATATGTCAAAAAATGATGAGGTGAAGCCCTCGAAGGGGCTTCCACGAAGAAGGCGTTAGTAGTCGTGACAGATCATTCCCAATACGTAGGCGAGATAGTCCAAAGCTATGAGCGAATAATACGATCGAATCCATCATCAGTTGCGAAACCCTCACTCTCGCTCTCCGACTCCATCCTCATCGTCGGGAAAGACGGACTGCCGGGAAGAATGCTGAAGTTGATGTTTGACGATCCGTAAGACGCGGCACCTTCTTCATATATCCTTCTCGCCGCTTCGTACTCCATCTTCTCCTGCTCGGCTTGCGCGAGGAAGGGCTACCAGCACATGTCAGTCACAAGGGGAAGGATTCCAAAGATAGAGTAGTACCTGTCGTTCCGCATCAGTCATAGAGCGCCACTTGGCAGCAGCAAGAACGCTCTGCTTCGTCGTCTCCGTTTCGTCTCCAAAAATATCCCGAACTAACTGAGGGTTCGCTCTGATGCGCTGTAAGAACATAAAATATGCACTGAGGGGCTTCTTCGGCGCGTTTGGGTCCTTGATGTTGCTCTTGCGCGACTTGCCAGCCTTTCTCTGTGCAGCTCTGAAAGCATTTTCACGTTTGATATCATCTGGAGTGAGGGTCCTCATGTAGGCAGCAAGCTCTCGCTCGCGAACCTCCTTGGCAGCCAACGACCTACGCTTGTAGGGCTGAGGAACAATAAGATGACGTAATATATGACGCCACATAATAGAAAATATTTACCTCCTTCTCTTCGTTACTGAGGCAGGCGTATTCTTGGCCGGCTTCTTTCGCTGCTTGTGCCACATTTAGCTTTCGCGTACCAGAAGCTTGCTGTTTCTGAATCCAGTCTGTGAAATATAGCTGCCAAGCTGAGGGTGCCAGTTTTGGAGGTCGCAGGACTGACTTGAGCGCTATGTAGTATTACATCTGAGTTCACGACTTAGGATGAGAAAATGACGTGGCACTTACGATTATCAACAGCTTTGACAGTGCCATTCGGGTCTTCGGCGGGCGGGCTGCGCTTCTTTCGCCGTACCGTAGCATCGTGATCATCTGTGACACTGACGGATTCGGCTCGGCGGCTGTACGCTCGAGTCATAGTCGGAGACGGGGCACTTGACGATTGGAAAAGCTGGCCCGTGGAGATCGATCCACGTTGGACCGGGACGCGTTGCCGCAGGGTGGCATCATGCATGGGAGAGTGTCGCACGACCGATCGCGGCGATGACGGAGAGCGAAGAGAACTGGGAGTGTCCCACAGCTGTGCCGCCCAGGATGGTGTGTGGAGAGATGTGTCCTGGGGTGAAATCGAGTGTACACGCTGTCTCTCGGCTGGATAGCGATCTTCAAATGATGAAGAGGGTGACATGGATCGTGGAAGAGGGTGAAGAGCAGCGTAATCAGCGGGAGAGAGCATGCTGCCTTGAGGGAAGTGATTCTGTTCAGAGAAGGATATGAAAGAGGAGGCCGGGGGTATATCCAAAGAAGATGGTATAGGTATGGGAGAGGTAGGAGAGGCTGGAAGAGATAAGTCTGGATCGTTGATCCAGTTTGCGAGGAAATCATTGTTATCGACTGGGGGAGAGCCTTTTACAACCTTTACGTCGTAGGATCCCGCAGAGCCGTAATAACTCTCGGTGGGTGAGGATTGCGATATATCGTAATCATAATGGGATGGTAACGATGAGGGTGGTGGATAGTCAAACAAAGGTTTAACATCGCTTTCCATCTCGTTGAACATGTCCCATGGAACGACTGGTGAAGTCGTGGAATAGTCCTCGAAGTCGAGTGGACCAAAAAGCATCTGATCTGAGTCTGGCGACGCGAAGCGGGCACTGTCGTGGAAACTAAGCATGGAGGAGGGTGATTTCATAGGTGAATCGGACGGGTAAGAAGAGACGAGGTCGGGTGAAATGAGTCGACGAGGGGGGATGGCGGAGGGCATTAATTGAACGGAAGAGGTAAGGGGGCAGAAAGGCACGTCGCGCGGTTTAAAAGGGGTACTTATAGGACGGAAAAGGATGGTAGGAGGAGTAAACTTGGCAAAGAACCGGAGATTGAGTTTATGAGGGATTCGGCTCAACAGGAGCGGTCTTCGAAAGACCAGCATTCGCACCGTTGCACTCGTTTGGGTGACTCTTATTGAATCAACGGCACGGGTTATTGGCGACTTTGAATCTCCCCGAACACAGAAAGGGGTTTGACGGATTCCCTTTTCAGGGGAAGAAGAAGACAGCCCGGCTCAACCAGTTCGAAATCGTTCCAGAGTTGGCTCAACGAAAATAAAGTGATGGTAAGCCAAACTGTGACAAGGACCATACGTCGGTGAGATTATAGATATGCCGTTTGACGGGTTTACTCGGATGTGTAAACAGAGGAAGCCAGCCTGAATCAGATTGAAATCCTGTGCAACGGGCGTCAAGTGAACGATTATTGGACGTATATGGGTTTGTGGGTTTGTGACTTGTTCAAGGGGCGGAGGTTAGTACGGAAACATAGTCGCCTGCCCTAAATGGCGTTATTGTAAATGGCAAGTTGGGTCCACAGGAACGGTCTCCACAAATTTCTCATTGTTCTTTGCTTTTCCTCGTCACATCTATTCATTCCAGTTGTATACATGTCTACTATAGGATGACAATCTCTGGCGAGCGGTATCGAGAGCTGTGATACACGCTCTTCCCCGCCTGTGTGACCCGAGTGAAATATAATCCAATCGATAGATAGAAGTCCCAACAAGGTACAAATCACAATCAATAATATCATGAGTACACATCATGAGTGTTCGACAGGGGCCACTCACCTCCCAGCCCTTCACATCCTTCATGATCTCTTTCTCCCTCGCAACCGCTGCCTGCTCACGTCTGTACGCATCACGATCGCCTTCCGCCATGAGCAGCGGAACCAAATGTATGCGCGACCAAATTTTCTCCCGCTGTAGTTCTCTGTGAATCGAATTTCCCAAATCAGCATTGTTTCCCATTTCAGCTACGGACCGAGGGCCAAGTGACAGATAAGGTCATCCCCATACACGGCCGGATCCTATGCCACCACGTTTAGCGGCGAGCGGGCTGCGACTGGACACGTTCCACGTCCAGCTGACCCCCAAAAGCCTCTCGTCCGGAATTATTAATGGCATACACACACGCACCTCTTTTCGAGATTGCCCTTTCCAAGTCGATAGAAGCCATAGGTACATATCGCCGTTACACCGCCGAGGATGACGAAAGATCCCGGTCCTCGGAATGGAAGATTTCGTTTGTACTTGAGAGCCCCAAAGCCCCCCGCCGGGGGCATATCTCTGCGAAAAACCTACTAGTCAGAATAAGGTTACACATGTGTGGACCCACTGCGTACTGTCTATATGGCATTGACACTGCAGGAAGGGGTCCATATGGTGAGTATATAATTATGCAAATGGGTAGAACGCCACGTACTCTCTAGTGCCTTCGACACTGGCTATGTTGTGATCGCTGTCAGTGGAAAAGTTAGTGAACCGACTTGACCAGGGACCTCGGGGAATCACGTGCCGAAAGGGCCTGGGAACACGTCCATTTAGAACAGGGTCCTGGTGATTCCGAAACCCGATGCGGAATCGTTCAACTTGGTTTGGGAAACGAACACCGTTTTTTTTTCTACAATCAGGTCGTGGCGGCTCTTAGACTGTTGCCTGCCTTGAACATTCATGAGACACAGTCTAGATTTAGTAGCACAGATATATCATTCCTAATATGATTAGGATATATCATTTTCTAAATAAACAGAGGGAGTTGATTGTCACTAGTCGGGCTTTAAGTCCACAAAGAATACGAGGGTTAAGAAAACAGGTGAGTTGATATGGGAGAATGATGGCCACAGACCAGACATATAGCATGAGATATTTTTTGGAGGGTTTTGAATTGAAGTGATGGAGTTTCAGGAACTTTTCGGCGTTTGTGAAGCAGGAGAGAAGCCGAAAAAGGCAAGATATCGAACAATCGAAGGATCGGACTCAACGCCAGCCAGAAATAATACTCTCAACACTGCCAGCTGTCGGAGTCTTGGCTTTCCTTTCATCCCACCATCATGTCGACACAGCCATCTCCCGGCCCTTCCACTCAGCCCCCTCAGCCCTCTATATCTTCAAGACAAAAACAAAAGCCTTATACTATTGGCATTGCTGCAGGCGCTGAAGATGCAAAATACCAGGCAAAGTACAAGGACCTCAAAAGGAAGGTCAAAGATATCGAGGCCGTGTGTTCTTTATTTTTCCAACTTTTATCTTTTTTTTCTTACTCCTTTCAAGGATAATGACAAGCTTCACTACAAAGTTCTTCAGGCCAAACGGAGCATTCAACGGATGAAACTCGAACGAGCGTGAGTCCAGCTTATTACGTGTATTTTCAGTCTGCTGAGTATGGTCATCGCAGTGTGCTTTACGAGCGTCTATCCACTGGACCGCCTTCACCTGATGTCCACGATCGCCACGCCTACACCCCCGCGACCCATGTGGCGCCTGGACCTCCTATGCACCAATCCTCGTCTCGCTCCCATTCCGCTAGTCACCACCGTCGCGACGCTCGTGAATTCCCTCCCTCCATGGAATCTGAGCGCATGCTGGCAGAATACGTACGTCCTCAGGACAACCCTCGCGTCCCTCCAGGGGCGGACAGTCGCACTGGTATGCCACCGATGGGGCCTGGCATGGCCCCTTCCCACCACTTATCAGGAATGCATTCCCCTCCTAGGCGCGTTTCTGGGGGACCTCCACTTGAGTCCCAACGCTCCCTTCCCCATCTAGCCCATATACCCGCCGTGCAACACATGGAACCGAGTCGCGGTCACGCTCACTCGCGCTCTCATGCCAGTCCCATTTTGCACCATTCACACTCTGGTTCTTCACATCACCGGGCACGCTCCCACTCCTCCTCGCGGTCCCGTGCCCGTCACGCAGCAGGGCAGCCTTATCATCCTGGCCATCCTCATTCCCAACAGTATCCTGAGAACCTACCACCGGTTCAACATGTTTTGAGCCCTCTTCTTTCGGAGAGAGAAAGAGAGCGACCGAGACGCCACGATCTACACGAAATCCCTACTTCGCATATAGATCGCCATGGTCGTCAATCCATGGTACAGCATTCCCCTCCCATCCACCCAGCGGAAGCGAGATCATCTGGTCGAATGCATCATCATCAACGAACGGGTCCAGGAACATATCTGAATAGGGAAGACCACTACGACCGCCACCGGGATGTCGACACTGAGCGCGAGCGCGAACGTGATTGGGACCGCGAACGCAGTCGTGATCTCGGGCGTGGCCGAGAACCAAACCCGTCTCACTTTCTTTCACCTCAAACGACCCATCGGTCTCGGCAGCCAGTAGAAAGAGGAGATTACCAAGAGCATCATGTTTCGTCCCGGACCCGTGAAGAGCAAACATACTATCACGATGCTCCGGCCCCCGCGGGGTATTCCATGATGTCTCGTTCAGGCTCCCCAGGGTCTGGCTCGGGGTCTGGCTCCGGGATTGGCGCGGGCGACATGCCTTCTCGTCCCGATTCGCGCACTCAGTATTACGAACCCGATCGCTCTCGGTCGTTCAGACTACGTCCGGTGAATCAGCCTACGGAAGACGCAGAGTTTGTGCATGAGGGCGGTAGATCAATATCGCGCGATCGAGGTGGTGGTGGCGGTGGCAATTTCCCACTACCGGAACAAAGTCACTCTTCTTTGGAAACACGAAAAAGAACTCGCCACGACATGGAAATTGATAGCGAGAATGACGTAGCAGATGGTCCTCCCGGGGGAGGTGTGTATTCTAGTGGCAGACCAGCTGAGGATAGGGGCTCAAAACGCTATCATCGAGAACATCGTCGGAGTGTTGATAACCAGGAGGACAGCCGAATGGGTCCCCCGTGAGCTCCAATGTACCCATTAGGATCTCTGTGATAATCCCGGCTCGGTCATCCTGTTCTACTTATAATTCTTGTTTATGTATTTGCTGTGTTATTAAAATGCTATCCTTGGTCATTCTTGCCATTCCGTTTTGACCTTATTGAGCGAAACGCCTGAAGTGGGCTCATGACCTCCAGAGGTCGGGTCACATTATCAATATCATCGGGGGCATTTGTGATTTACATCCGAAGGAGGTTCAAGGAGGCGCCGCAGGCACAATACGCGTCTTTGGGATGTAAACATGCTAGCACCTTCAAACATAAACTGAAACTGTAAATAAATCAACTTGACATATACCTAATCTCTGTCACAAATGACGGTGACTCAAGACCGAAAAGGATATACAAGTGAACCAAGGCAAACGCAAGAAGCTTGGGCGAAACATCCCCGGCCCCAAGCCAAGACAGGGTGTCCAAGAGGGAAAGTACACATAGTCCTTCACAGAATCACAGTCAACCCCCCACTACCATTTATGATACCGGTAAACGATGACCTGCGGAATCAATCTTCCGATTGGCTTCCATTCAATGAAGGGTCCCAGGAGGACGTTGAGCGCTCGTCAGAGTCGGGAAACCGCGTAGTGGTACCACCCGAATCGATCGCCCGCATGCCTCCCCATATAGCGGCTTGATCGGCCCAATAAGTGACCAAGCTTTGCTCATCTGTGAAGGTGTATTCAGGATGACCAGTAAACCGAATCCGGCGTCGATGAAATCCCACCACTGGAGGGGCATCATCATCCACCGGCACCGTCGACCGCAAATCGAGAATGATGTCCATGATAGTTAGTTTACGGCCATCTTTTTGTTCGCTATCCAAAGTGGCTGACTGGCGCGCCTGTGACAACACTGCGCGAGCGTCTGGAGGAGATAAGATTGGTGATCGGTACGATGTCCCTGAGGCCTGGCAGCAAGTGTGTTTCGTGTGGTGCTGCGATCTATTTTGGCTTTCAGTTCCGCGACATCTTGACATAGATGCTATAGAACCAGATGGTCGGCGACGTGGAGCACTAGATAAACTTGTAAGCCCTCGTGATAGGGGCGGGACCAGCTGGTACATGGCCGAACTTGCTCGGATTGTGTGCTTCTTTATCTTTGACTCTGGAATGGTAGAGGCTGTGTTCGCAGAAGACGATCGTAAGATACGGCAGTGTCCTTTGCCCCCTGACAGTTTGCCACCATGTGAAAGACTTGCACTCCTAGAGTAGATTCGTGAGAACAAGAGCGAATAGCTGCTGTTCTGCGGACCTTACCGTCGTTTCTCGTTCTTATTTGGAACCGATGGGGTACCGAACGCTTCGGGTATGCGTTTAACATGCATTGCATAGTGAATAGTTGGGAGAGTAATTCACCTGAAATGAAATATGTGGCTGACGCGTGGCCCGACCTATATTTTTAAACCGACTACCGGCGGGGATCATAGTACACTTATTGACGGAATCATCATCCCTATTACGCCAACTACGTAGACATGTAGTCAGCCAATGGAGCTTAGGATTAAAGTGACTCACCTTGCCAGGGATATTGATCCAAATATGGTGCCGGCGGCGGCAGCGCTTAGCTGGATCCCGTCGTGTAATAGACAGAGGAGTTTATGATAAGATTTAACACCGGTCGTGTCCGCGGGGGGTCAGTATTATGTAGATTGTGACTTGTCCGCAGTCTCGATCTCAAATGTCAAAATTAGGCCAACAATGGTATCGGTCATGCGAAAAAACGGAGAAATGAATTGGTTCATCTTATCCTGACCCTAGTAGATATTAGAAAGGAAGTTTTGATCCAGGAGAATCTTCCTTGACATAGTCTGGGCGTCGTGTATCTGTCCTCCTGGGCGCCCGAAGACGGTTGTCCGGACTTTGCAATCATAATCAATAATACGACCACATGGAATCACTAAGGCCCACAGTAAAAAAAAAAAAAAAATGTGAAAGGTGTTACATACACATAGAACAAGTTGAAGATAATATCTGTGAAGTAAAATTTGTGGATGGATGGGGAGGAGCAATTGAAGTCAGTTCCAAAGTTGGTTCAAAATTTCCAAGTTTGTGACGTCACGCGACAAACGGCCGAAACTTAGAAGGATCAGAAGAAGTTAGAAATCAGATAATTTGGGTTTACCGAAGCCCTCCAGCGTCGGGGAACTTGTTACGGTGAGAACTATCTTATAATTATCTTTTACAGAGAGCTCTTCCCATAGTTTCCATTCCACTAACCCTTCTCACCGGTAAAGATGGTCAGCTGGTGAATCAATATCAATATCAAGTTCACAGAACCCGAGGACTCGGCAGAGCGGAACGTACCACGAAGATTGGCAGCAATCTCAGCTTCAGCCCGGTCACCATTTGCAAGAAGCTTCTCTTTGTTGTACAGAAGCTCTTCCCGAGTTTCGGTTGAGAATTCCTGGTTTTGGGCTACACAATGATGAGACACGGCCCTCACGTTACAGATGGGGGTAAAGGTTCGAGACTCACTTTCCACGATGGCATCCACTGGACAAGCTTCGGCACAGAAGCCGCAATAGATACACTTCGTCATGTCGATATCTAAATCCCATCAGCACCACCTATCATGCCGTATATTCCTGTACGAACCATATTTGGTCGTTTTTCTTGAACCATCCAGTCGAGCCTCACTCTCAATGGTGATAGCCTGCGCAGGGCAGATCGCTTCACAGAGTTTACATGCTTAAATGACGTTATGACATGTAATAGAAAGCGAAAACCCTGGTTAGCTCACCAATGCAGCGCTCCTCTCCACTGGGATACCGGCGGAGAGCATGTTCTCCGCGGAAACGAGGTGAGAGTGGACCTTTCTCAAAAGGATACATGATTGTATACGGCGGGCGGAAGAAGTTCTCCAGAACAATCCACATCCCTGTTCGATCATCAGTATGGAGTACGAGTGTTCCATTAAGACTGCCGTACCTCGGATAATTTCGGTGAAGAAAAATAGATGGACTGCCTTGTCAATTGCACTTTGGCCACCTGCATAAGGATTGAGCTCATTTCCATGGGCATCATATCTAGGAGCAGCAGGATCAGTGTGCCTTGTACGAGCTGCCATCCCACTGGAAGGGCCATCTTGGCCATTAGAATTTTGACTGTGTTGAGCATGAGAACAGGTTGAAGTGGAAAGCAATCGCCGTGCAAGCATAGCTGAGTGCAAAGACACAGCACGAGGAGTGACAAGCAGACGAGGCTGCAAACCCATAATAATACGGGGCCTAGCGAACGACATTATCGGTAAACGACGATGCCAACAGCGGCAGAGAGGTTGAACAAGTTTACTCGCTATGCGTGACACCGGGAGCCAAAGGGTCACGCACGTCACAACACCACCAGCCAATCACAAGGCTACAAACTCAAAACATAGTCCTGTTTGTGTACTAGTAGATTCCACTCAACTACAACGATCACGACGATGTCTGAATCCTCCCAGGTGGCCAAACCGAAAACAAAGGTGCCCCCCCTTACAGATCAGGGTGAGTATGTTTTTCTGTTCATATCCGACGTCGATCTCACTGATTGTGATCAGCCAGAGATTCAGCAAAATTATGTTCGCATGCAGAATGAACTCCAGGCGTTAGCAGGTAAGATCGGTGAATTAGAGCAGGAGGCCGATGAACATGGGCGAGTGTCCCTAACTCTTCCGTTCAACCCGGCATCTAAATCATCCACAGACTCGTCTTAACGACACTAAATGAGGCACTTGAAGGCGAGCCAGGTCGCAAATGTTTCCGCCTAATCGGAGGTGTCCTCGTGGAACGAACAGTGAAGGATGTTGTTCCAGCGTTACAAACTAACCGGGACGGGGTTAGTGGACGTACACAATATATCATTCCCGTTTTAAAACCTATATGTAACAGATCCGGAAAGTTATTTCCAACTTGGCTGAACAATACAGATCCAAAGAACAGGACCTCAATACATTCAAAAGAGAATACAATATCCGTCCCGTGTAGGAAATCCCCTCGACTTTCTCGGGTCAACTTTCTGGTCAATTGAAAATGTCACCTTGGTAGTCATGATCATGAGATTCGCCTCGTCTCTTGATAATCACGCCTTTCTATCTCAGATCGCAACTCGCATTTATTGCATACCCGTATGACCCAACAAAAAAACAAGTCTACCCCTCCTCTTCAAATACATACACATATCACAGCGTGATCTACCTTAGTACCAATTTGAATCTGTGCCTTGACTCTTACCTCCACGTGTTGATATCGGCAAAGATCACTCGATCTTTGTTTGGGGCCAGGCTCGGCAATAATTTAGTCATTTTCTCAGCAAAGTCTGCCATAAGTCGAATGCCTAACACATCTGCTTTATATATGATTCTACTTCAACATCTGGGTTCTTAATTCTTATAAAATTTATCGAGGAAATGGGGTGCTCGGCATTTTATCGTATTTTCTTGGACTCGGAGTTGTCAAGGCTACCAGATGGGAATGCCCAATCCGTTCCGTGTTCGCAGTCAGTGCGGTCTCATGTGTATAATCACCGACTTGTAAAATCTTCCTGCTTTTCCCAACCACCGTCTTCAAGAGAACTGTAGGCGAGCTCGCCCCTCACACTCATTTTTCGTTCGAACATGATCTTTATCACTCTTTTGCTCTCCTTGGCTGTGCTTCTTCCTAATCTTGTTGTATCGGCCGCACCGAGTCTTCTCCATTCGAGTTCCAGACGTGGTTCTCCTGCCCAAATCAACACCTTCCTTTACTCTCACAACAAGGTCCGGGCAGCACATAACGCAGCAGCGCTTACTTGGTCAAAAGAGTTTGCTGCCTTGGCAGAGACATGGGCAGATAACTGCGAATTCAAACGTACCAATGGGATCCTGCGTGATACGCAATATGGAGAACATCATGCTGCCGCGACAGGAGAATTCCCGATTGTTGATGCTATTGGCCTTTTAACAGAGGACGAGGGTGAGTCTCACGTCTCAACCTTCAAAATCTCCCATGAATTATCGGCCTACAGCTCAATACAACCCATCATCGCCCACATACAATCATTTCACCCAAGTTGTGTGGAAATCAACAACAGAAGTTGGCTGCGCTCGCGCGACATGCGACAAGATCTTTGATCATCAGAAGGGACCCGCGACATATTATGTCTGTTTCTACAACCCGGCAGGAAATATCATCGGTGAAGCTTCGTGAGTCGTCCTTCAACTATAAATTTCATATTTTTTTTTTTCGTTTATACAGACACTAACCTTCCTCATCCAGTGAAAATGTACAGATATGATACCCTCCCCTACCAATACCATTTTTGGCCTCCTATACCTCATTTTCCTTCCTGGCCTGGTGCCCCCGGCCTGACGCCCTTCGCTAGACGCCCACTGGCATTAGCCCGGCATTTCAAAGTCAGAGACTTAAAATGATTTTTGTGCCGCCCGGCACCCTTCGATTTTTCGCGCTGGTGGATTTTATCACCTTGATACAACAAATAAATACATGTATTCTTAGCACCCCAAATTTGTTTGTTGCAGTACATAAATCAATTCCGTAAGATACCTCCATCCTACTTTGATCTATATACTTTTAGGTCCCCACACTACAAGTTTGAATCCCAGGCATGTAACAGAAATAGTATTATATAGTATGACAGTGAGGTTTCGCCTAAGGTAATTATACATAATGTGGTTTTCTATCATTAAATCGAACACATAGCCACCTGGTCTGTTGTCCCCGTTACGCACCAGAAATTTCATCCTTCACGCCCGCGACTTCTGAATCTTCATACTAACACTGCGACCCATATTCCTCCGGGTAGTACAGATCAAGTCATGCATTGCACTTTGTGAATCGTTTTTGACCATCCCGAATTGGAAAGGGGAACCACCACCTTGGGAAGAGGATGGGCCAATATTCATCGATGCCTGGGAGGGTAATGACTTTCGGGAACGAGCAGGAGGCAAACCAGGATATTTTTCAAGACCTTCAGCCGAAAGTCTTCCTTTGACAATATATTTACCAGAGGTTGGATCGGGAGTGAAGAAACTCGGAGGGACCAACCAGCTTGGGGTCGAATTGTCGTCCGGATCAAGGCCAAATGGTGTCGGGGTCGTCAATGGTTCGGTTCTTCGCCAAGAGATAGGAGATTTTGGAACTTGTAGCGAGATAGAGCGTGATTTAGTTCTGGCCTTAAACAACGTGCTAAATGGAGTAGCGTAGGGCATAGTGGGCATAGTGGGTTCAATGACAGAAGACAAGGCGCCCTCGGGGATAGATTGGGTTGGATGAGGTGGAAGCCAATCATTGGGGCTGGTAAGGCCAAGTTCAAACGATGCGTTTCTGATATCTTCGACTGCTTGGAACCTCGCGTCGTTATCTCGTGTAGCAAGAGGGGAGCCTGTGTAAGGAGAATGCTGGATGGAATTGGCGGAGGTGTCACACTGATCCACAAAGGCGTCTTTTGTGGCACCTGAACTTTGATGAAGAACGGGACTAGCATTAACGGCACGTAGATGTATATCTCGGAAAGGTGAGTCACCAGACCCTGGAGCGTGTGCCGTCACGGATGGTCCCCCCGGCTCAACAGACTTGGTAGATTTTTCTGAAATTGCATCTACGACCGGCCCGGGAAGTTCTGTCCGTGACACGCCATTATAATTTTGTAACTGCTTTTGTTTAGTTCCGTCTGATTGATTCATAGGATCAGAAGCTACTTCATTGTGAAGTGAATGTCGCCTTGGGCTCGATTTTGAAGTAACCTTTTGTTCAAGTGATCCTCCCAAGTGTCTTCGAGCTGCAGCACTGATCCCTGCCACTTGTTGCTTACGAACCTTTTGCCGTTCAGGCCTAGCCCTCGGGTTAGTTGGTTGAAGGCTGGCTTCTCGATTCTTCGAAATTGAGCGGCGGGCACGTTTCCCAGGAGGTTCCGAAGCGGGTGATCTTGACCGAGGCCGCCCTGGTGGTGATCCGGTTTTTTCGTTAAGGCACATAGGGATGGCGGCTTGAGGAGAATCTTGTACAGGTGTACTAACCCATGGATCGTGGATGAAATGAAACCCATCGCCTGAAGTACCATGTGTGGTAGTGACCGCATTAGAAACTTGAGCCAGCCTGACACCAGATCGATCTACTTCTGTGAAAACAGGAATCACTATGGTTGAACCAAAAGTAACCGCGCGTTCGGATTTTTCTGGCGCGGAAGTTGCCACACTTGAAGCCTGAGTGTCGCATACCATATATTGAACCTGATCGGAAGCCATAGTAGATTGTAGGTTTTGCTTCCCTTTACCGTTTACGGGGGGTCTTGAGGGTCCGTCGCTCGCAGATTTCGAAATACATGGATCGGTTATGCCCGTCTGCACACGTCCGTCGACTTCTTGATCTCGGGCCCTTGTAAGGTCTATCTGGTGGGCGGTTTTAGGTGCCTTAACTTGATGGGTAGGGGGCGTCGCGGGCAATACATTATGTAGAACTGTGGCTTGGCTCTTGACAACATCCTGGAGGGAATCTGTGGCCGTTGCCATAGTAGTTTTGGGTATCTTCAGATTATGTTTCGGATGTGTCCGTTCAGTCTTCGCAGGAACATGACTGGTAGCACTTGCTGAATGGATCTTGCGCGACATAGACCGTGGCTCACGTTGATGACCTGGTAGTGATCTAGAGCTTTTAATAGAATGGCGAGATTCCTGGTGGTTGTACGATGATCGGGGAACAAAGGAACGGGCAGTTGCATCGAGACGAGGAATAGGTGCCCTAACGGAACTAGGGTTACTTTGTCCCGGTGATGTATTGTGTTGAATACCCCACTTTTCGTACCCCAACCCCGTCGACATGTTGGGTTGTGCCCGTGAGGTCCCATTACGGCCCCTCCCATTTTGGCGTCTTGAGCGTTCGTCCCGGGAAGGGCTTCTACTGCGGTCGTTCTGTCGGCGCCGTGACCTGGAATTCGAGGACCCTGTATTAAGAACATCATCTGGCTCCAGGGGGGCAACCGCCCAATTAGGATTAGCTGCTGTGTGAGGCAACCTGGATACTTCGTCCTTGTATGACCCAACATGAGCGGATTCATCCAAGCTCTTGGACGGTAGAGATAACAAAGGGAGCGAAAGAACTTGACTGGCAATTTCAGGAAACTGAACCGCCAACTAGCCATAAAATCAACTTAGATATGCTATAGCGGGGGGGATAATAGGAGACCTTACATTTGTTGCGTCTGCGTAGGTAGCAAGAGGGGGAATATTCTTGGGGAATTTTTCATTTTCCCTGTTATGAGGGATTTCCGGGCGGACTGAGATACTGAATGCAGGCTCTCGGATCGAACTCTGAGAATGCAAAAAATTAGATGAATCACGTCTCGAGATGGATACTGGGCTAACATGTGCTTCGGTAGTTTTCGCACCATCGTCACTTGTGTCCATAAAATCAATGGAATGATGTTTAGTGATGTTGAGACTAGAAGGGGTGGCTAATGCAGTAAAAATGGATGTTGCACAAGTCACATCAACCTGGAAATATAGATAACTGAGATTTTGCCTCTATTATCACTGATGTGACGCACATTTATACTAGTCGTGCTGGATGTGGAAGGTGATATTGCCATATATGCATTTTCGCTTGGATATGAAAAAATGGATTCATCTCGTACAATAATTTCAGGGACCGGTGGTGTCCCAGGTGTAGTTATCAGGTTAGGAGTCTGCGAGTTGATAGTCATGAATTGTGGATCTAGAACTGAGGATATATGTGAACACGTGGGGACCATCAAGGACGAAAATTTGGAGGAGGCCTCTGGTGTAAATTGTTCAAGTTCAATCTGTGCCATAGCTGTTGTGAGAGAAGGCTGCAACAAACCATAAGTTAGATTCAAGTGAAAATAATATTAACCAGATGTATGCGCACAATTTCAGCGAAAGAGACTTGGTCCACAACTCCTAAGTCTGCAAGACTTGGCTCAACAAAGAAGTCAGAGATTTCGCTCCGATTGACGAAACTCATGCCAGCCGAAACATCAAAAGTCCCGGGGATTCCTGACTCTGATATGGGCAACGAGATATTGCTAGAGGTAGTAGAGACATTGGTGTGCATACGAGCGGGGGAATTGCGTTTGGGAGAATTCTAGGTTATGGAGCAGTAAGCGATATTACTGAATGGTGATACTTGAGACTCGTTCTACCATGCTTATCCACATTTCAGAGTTATCGATGTCACGAATGCGTAGTCGAGATGATGGGCGAGATTCGCTAGCGCTCACGATAGATATATCTGACTGCGTAAAATGAGGGTATTGCCATGTAAGTTCTCTGATCTCTTTGATCCAAGGAAAATTACCTTGGCGATTGTCGCTAATGTCGGTTCAGAATGTCGATTGCGTTTCTGTCGACGTAGTGAGCCCAGAACTAGTGTTTGCATAAACGCCATCGTCTACCTTCGGACGATTACCGAGATTTTTCTTTCTATCGTCTCCCTTTTTACCTTCGGAGGCCTTGATCGCCTTATGGATAGTCGTCGAGCCTGTTTCGCATGGTGTTTCGTTGACGTTGCCCATCGAGAAGCTAAGGTCTGAATGGGGTATTCTAGATTACGATAATGAAAAATAGAAAGGCAGAGTAGGGTTCAGGGCAGAAGGTATCGCGGGGGGAGGGACTAATAAGGCGATATTTGCGGACAGGAGGCGGGAGTAACAGGCGGCGTGAAAGAGGATAAACCAAGTTTGAAGCGTGACGTTCAAGTCGTAGATATAAATACCACGACCGGGCACTGAATCAACTTCCAGGCTTTAACGTTTTAACCATCTACAGAGCCCACCAGTTAAGCTTTATTTTCATTTCTACTGCAAAACCTCGTAATTCTAAGGTTTCCAAGAATTCAGATGGTGAAGATTTCCGTGGCAAGTTGGCATCGTTGGTCCCGTAAATGGAAAGCAGAGTTGGCAGACTGCAGTGTGAAACTCGAAGGCTCGCTTCTTTTCGAAAAGTTAAGAGGAACTGGTGGTTGCAGAGTAACGGTCGGGATTGGTACGGCCGCCCTTGACGCCGTAACGGATCATTCACTGAAGCGTGCGGCTGATGATCATTTTGAGGTTTGGCCCTGTCTGTACCACTTTGATTTCCTTTCCTACGACTCTGAACACCCTTTTGCAAAGGCTGCGCCTATATTTCATCACCTTTGACCTATACTATAGTACAAATGGAACGTCCTGATAGCCGTTCCCCAGACGGGTCACCAATTTTCGACACTCTCGATCTAGACCTTATCGTCAAAGTGCTGGCACACACTGCTTTCAGTGAGTCACCAGAAAAATATGTTGCAAGACCAAGACTTGACGAGATTCACAGGCCCATTCTTTATATTCCTTATCCCAATCTTTTACATTTTCCAAGGGGCGAAAATCACTGATCCAATAATCGTATTATCAGCCATATATTATACAGCGATATCATTATTTTGTGAGTCTTAATCCTACAACCGCTCGCCCTTTGACCCAACGTATGTCAGGGTTTTCCCAGTGGTATTCACGGTTATATCGTAATCAGGGGAGCCTGTTTTTCGGCCCAGGGAGATTTGACTGGGGTGAACAGGTTGTAGTAATCACAGGAGGTACGTCGTTCTCGGCCCCGTCAGCATCAAAGTCTGAATTTGGCCTTTCAGGTGCTTCAGGAATTGGGGAGCTCCTGGCGAATACTTTAGCTGTACGCAATGTCAACGTTGTCGTTCTCGATGTAAACCCTATCGTTACGGAAAATTGTGCGAGGTTCTACAAGTCTACTCGAAGTTAGATTAATCGCTGATATAGACAACATAACGTACTATAAGTGCGATGTTTCTAAATGGGAAGATGTCGAAGCTGTTTCACAGAAAGTTATTGAAGAGGTTAGGTCACACGGCAAAGCTATGCCTAAACTGCTAACGTCTTACTCTTCAAGATTGGCCATCCTACCGTCCTTGTAAACAATGCTGGCGTCGTTCAGGGAAAGCTGATTCTCGATCTCACTCCTGAGGATATTAACCAGTATGCTGTTTCAAGTCGTGCCACACATTATCTCACTGTTCTTTAGGACATTTGGCGTGAACACGTTGGCTCACTTTTGGACACTCAAAGCATTTCTACCTGATATGATCAAAAACAAAACTGGGCACATTGTGCGGTTTTTATCGTCTCCTTTTTGCACTCTACTTACCTTTTTTCAGATCACAATGGCTTCAATCATGAGCGAAGTCGGTGTAGCACAAATGTGTATGTACTCAACAATAACTCTGAATAAAGTTTGAATTTTTCTAGCCGATTATAACGCTTCCAAGGCAGCCGTGCTCTCTCTTACAGAGTCTCTGCGATGCGAGCTCGACAAGAGGTTATTTATTAGTTAACTTCATTTTTCAGTTTACTAATTTTGCTTCCCAAGATATGACTGCCCACAAATTCGAACAACTGCTGTTATTCCAGGGCACGTATTCACACCTATGTTCAGCACGCTTGATGTCCCGCAAAGCTTCTGGTACAAATTCATCTTTCCTTCAATCCAGCCTATCGCGGTTGTCAAGCGCATTATAGCAGCACTCGATGAACAGCATTCTCAAACCATCCGACTTCCGTTCTACACACACTTTGTTCCATACCTTGCCCATTTTCCAAGCTTCGTCACAGATTTTGCACAGTGGGCAAGTGATAATATCATTACGTAAAATGAGTGCTCACATTCGTTACTTTAGATCGCCTACTCCAACCACGCGATGGAGCGATTTGTCAAAGTTTCTGGTCGACGCGCCGATGAAGGACCTATTCTTACCAATGTAAAAATGGATTAGTCAGGCTCTTTCTATCTCGGATTTCTTATGTTCCAGCTTCACTCTTAATTGCGGCACAAGGATGTAAATCACCATACAGTGCATGTACATTCAAGTATCCATGTTGCTATATTGGTCGTTATACAAGTCACTAGTAACTGACGAGTAGCTATGATTAAGAGGAAACCAGCGTACCAGTTCTTTACGACGCGAGGACATCAACAGTTTCGCATTGTTTTGTATTTTATCATCCTGGTTAGCTTCTTTTTACAAAATTATAAATTAGATCATGTGGCGCGCAGATACGGAAGAACCCATTGTTCTAGGGATGAGTTACACCGTAGGCCATCAGGACAACTCAAAGGTGCCAAAGCTGGCTGTGAAACAGAGGGAATGCAATAGTACAAAGGCTGTAGGGATTAACATTTATTTGGAACGTACCGATCCGTGTTCTTCGTTAAGGAACCTACAGGCCAAGTCCCTTGCTCGCCACTAAATCAGGGACCCACTTCGACGTCTCCAATTGTTACCTCGTGATAGTAACGTTGATTTCCGGTACCACTGTTGCTCAGGAAACTCGGGGGCATGTTCTTGCTTAACAATGTTGAAATCCAGCCTCTAAAATGTAGAGTTAATTGCATACCCCCGCCCAACACATCTACCCCAGTGGTGTCACTGAAAACCGTTGCTGTACACCCCAACGAGCACGCCACAAGTTTCCTATCAACGGCCATAGGGTCTGGGATGTGGCCACAATCAGCCGTTTCCGATGACGATGTCAGCGAAAGGGAATTCCACACAAGCTATGGCAGGCAGATTCAAGAAAACTGCGCTGTAATAAAAGACGTTGAGAAGGGTCCGAATTACAAGGTATATTCTAAAGCCATCAAATTTCTTGATACGCGTAATCCCGATCACGTTACTTCTAGTATGAAGAAAACGAGAATTTTGAACTTCTCTACGCGTCGCTTCGCAGTTTCCCCAACCGAAGGCAATGAATATTCAACGCGTGTTCGCGAAGAAGACATTAGCCTAACTGCTCTGATGCAGCATCCTGCAGCATCAGGCTCCTCTGCCTCGTGCCCATCATCGCTCCAAATGTGGCACCCTCACGAGGAACAGGGTTCAAACGGCTCAGTATTGGGTCAAAATCTGGACGAGACCGTAAGTAGTCCATAGATTAGGCTAAAATAGAAAATAACTCCTCTTAACGCAGGCTATCGGTTTCGAGTGGCAGAAATTTTTTAATAATGGTGGGCGCGTCTGGGACATTTTCCAGGATAACGTGAGCGTTCTTGCCCTGCAACATACGACGCGTTTTTTACATGTCTATAATCAGGAGACACTGCGCAGACACTATGCAGTTCGAAAGAATATTGTTCTAGACTCTATATATCCTCAATCAACACCACATATCGTCCTTACTCCAGCAGAAGAAACTTGGGACGACCAATTAGTTGCTTGGGAAAACCGCGTCGAATCTCAGTGGATGGGTAACCTCATGGTACCTATCGTCAGCGCGCTGTGGCTACCTCCGCCGATAGCGCCCTCTCTGGAGCCTACAATATATATAGACTATGACCCATCGTTAGAAGGAAACGTTCTTAATCCTATAGGTGTTTTCAGCATCTCAAAATTCAACAAGTTTGTGCGTATTCCGGGTGTCTACCCAGAGTTCGAATGATAACCTTATTTTCAGATCGAGTCCGCTTCAACAGAACGCCTTGTTTTGTGTCAGTTGGTCAGGGCTTTACAGAAGCAACAGTGTCGAGCGGTGGTTAGTGTATTCGTTTCCTTCAGCCTTCAAAACCCTACTTCTATCCTATTTAGTTTTTCCGTGCAAGCACGATTGCACAATCATTTCGAGAACGTTATAATTCATCTCTTGACTGTTTAAAATCCTTTGAATTACCGTTTGTATGGAGTGATCCTGCTGAAGTAGGTCTCTCAAGCCCTTTGGATTCTACGCATCACCTTTAACGTCGTTCACAGCCTATTCTCGCTACGTGCTCCAAGCTTCTGGGTACAACTATCATCGATTCCCCATGTCCCTTCCTCCTACCACATATCATTATATGTACACCGCCACCCCAAGACTTCTGGATACCATGGAACAATGCTACGAACGATCCACAGGACCAGAGCTTTGGGAATTACCTTATCGTACCATCAGTAGCAGTGGGAGTAATAAACCCTGCGGAAGTCTCGAGCTGGGAGAGTGCCTCCTGTGCTAACTTCGACATAGCTGTGGATCAATCAGAGAGTCCCCCAACTCCCAGTTCATCGCTCCCAGATACTCCTGTTGACGAACGCGATGACCTCGACTATTTCCTTACCCGACACGGAGATGTTGGTGACGCTGGCATGGAGACTGACTATTATCACCAGTCACTCCGTGGCCTTCCACCTATTCAGGAAGAATATTTAGAAGTTGAGAGTGCTAAATTGCCATTACGACCAATATTCAGCATTGAAGAAGACGAAGATGATCTTCCTCCTTTGGATGATTGGTATAAGTGAAGACTCCACTTCTAAGTGAGATGGATATATGATACCATCTTTCTTCCCGCTCCCATCTGTACTATAAGCATTTATTTATTCTCTTACTGTAATGCTAACGTCCATGTTTTATATAATACAAGATCTGCGTGAAAATTATACAAGTATTGTCATAAATATACCGAAAGATAAGCAAAATGAAATAGACTGTACACGGTGATACAGTACAATGTATCCACAAGCGAAGGTGTATGACAAAACAGGTGGGGATGTAGAGTAGATGTATAATGGCCGATAGACGGATAACTTTAGCAATTGCGCAACAAGGCTCGTGCCCGGACTGCCTGCTTTTTATCAACCTAGATAATTGATCTTATGAATGATAAAGTCGAATGAAGACTTGGGAGCTGGCCTACCAAAAGGTTCGCTGTTTTGAAAGTAGAACTATACATGTGGTTGATGCCATTTTCTTCAAGAACCTGAGAGAACCTGTTAACAAGGCCATGTTTGTCTGATCGTTAAGCCATCAGATCTCCCTGAATAAATCTACATTAGAAAAACTATCCGGCTCACCGAGACCAAACTGCTGAAGATCAATCTGCAAGCACTTCAATACACTTCCAGGAGGATACAACGGGTCATCATCCTCGTTCTCATCTTCAGATGAGTCTGTGCCGCTAACAAGGCGTTCATCCGCAGCATCTAATTCACCACTACAGATGACCATATGTCGCTCGTGGGGTGGGAATAGAGTGGCGAGGATATATACGTCAGCTGTCAGAGAACACCCTTCCGTTGTTCTCGTATAACAAAAAAAAGGCACCTGAGATTCATCTGTGTCCGTGACAGACGAATTGTGTGATATTGGGATATTGGGAGATGGGAAGGACGTCAAACTTAAACCGGAGGGTTTGTACAGGGGCGATAATGTATCATCCTTCAAGTCAGAGTATGGCCGTGAACTGGGTTTTGAAAGGTGAATGTTGCGTTCAACGGAGGGCGAATGGGGAAAGTAGCCGTCATCTTCACCTGAAGTTGAAGAGGATGTGGAGGCCCTGATCTCTCGAATAATAGGAGGGGAGAGTTCAAATATAGGAGATGAAATATTTTCAGAGGAGCAAAGAGACGACGTTGCAAGCGAAGACGGAGACAAAGGCAAAGGCTTGGTTGGCGATATTAAATCTGGGAATGCTATCAGTTTTACAATTTTGAGACCCCAGTGGTCGATCCCAAACTCGTCAGACAATCCAACACATGCAAGCTCTGAGGACAATATTTGAACGTCACGAAAGGATTTCCGTAATTGTGGTTGCTGTAGATCCCTAGAGATAGCTTTTATCGTGCCAGGACTTGGTAACGGGTTGGGATCTGTCACGCTCCGAGAGCGCGTCAATATCGTACCCTGGGTAGGGGTACCCACCGTGGGGCGAAAGTCGTGGACGGATGACCGTTCACGAGGCCGCGATATCGATGAGGCGCTGGGTGATAGAAATTCAGGATCAGCCGAGTAGAGGTCAAACCCCGCTGTAGAGAATAAGCTCAATGCCTCTTGCAGACGAGATTCTTTGACCTAATAACGAAGGAAAAAATGACGCAAATCAGTATGTCTAAAGATAAGGTTTCTCAGAAACATACGAAGATAAAATCGCTCATATAACATGACTGATAAAGAATGGATATGCCAGCTGCACCTAGGAGTGCTGAGACCTCGTTCACTCGGGCACCGGACTTGTCTAGAGTCATTTAGATTAGTAGTAAGGAGTTGTGATATGTGAAGACAAACCGATCTGCTCATTGTGGGAGTCTATCTGAAGGACACCCCATTTATCATCACATATCTCGACAGTTTCTATGTCCCTTGCTCCAGCGCACTTTCTACTGGAGCCTGAAGTCGAGTGAGTGTACTGTTTCAGGCGATCACGTCGCGCAATGGGTACGAAGTCCTGCAACATATTCTCATCGGCGAAGAGACTAAGCTCGATTTCATTGCAGGAAATACTCAGGAACGTAGGATTTGGTTGGAGAATCTGCCTGAGGATTGGGTATGAGAGTTGTACGAGACGAGAGCGGGGGATATGAACAAGAGACAGTGAGACGGGAAGCAAAGAGATAGTGACCTGCATTGCCATCAGCCAGTTATTGGCGGCGAGGGGAAACGAAGAGACGAGAAAATTGAAACGGAATGAGCTTTATGGCAGCCCCCTTCAGGGTGTTGTTATGAAAGAAAAAAGAGTTGAGCGCCGATATAAATTCAAAATTGAAATGAAAGTGGAAGTCTCGTCTCGGCGGGATCCCGCACCCCTGTACAGATCGGCTCCGGGCCATGCTTCCTCTATCGTCACCTACCCGTTTTAATTCCGACCACTCAATGAACTCCAAATCTTCTATTTCTCCGAGATTGGTAGTCCATGAGCTGCAGATAAGTAGAATATCTTATCTTTCTGTCGGCGATACTCAGTCACAGAGGAGTCTTATCGTTACCTATCACTGGCACCAATCTCAGGCTATTTTTTTGAGACCGCAAGGCACCGTCGCGGCCCTCCACGCTCTATCTTTACGTTTGGCCCACTATAGCCCATTTCACGGGAAATTTTACCATGGTCCATGGAAGCATTTAAAGATATAGGATGCATGGTCCCAACCTCATTCAGAACCCGAGACAATGGATCGCGATTATACCGGCTGATAGCCGAAGCTTATTCAATCGCGATCGATTATGGTGCCTCGACAGTTCTACATGTATGTGCTGATGGACTCGGCGTTAGCACTGTAATTTGAGACTATGCACGAAATTTTGTGGCTAACTCACTGGCATTTATCAAGGTCCGGTGTCTGGGCGCAGGAGCTGGTTCAGTGGTCTGTGTAAATTACAATGTGTCACGGCAATATTGAAACAACACCTGGGGGTTATGGTCGTAAATAAAAAATAGTGTACTCAGGAAGGCGAAGGTAATAAAAATCGAGTAACAAAAGGGAGACGGAAACTAGAAGGAAAATGTTACTTGAGTCGGAAATCGAGAACCTTATGGGTCGTGTGTGATAGAATATGTTTCTATGACTGCCTGCGCTTAAAAAAAAAGGCAAGTGTTGAGCTTCTGGACATCCAGAAGGTCCTTTCCTCGAATGCTACTTTGCAATTGTTCACATTCGTAGGGTACGTGCGCTTGGAGAATTATTAATGGCCTTTGTCTTCGTCTGTGAGTGCGATGATTGCATGGTAAATGGGAGGGGACGAGATGGTAGATGGACACGCACAGTGCGGCGACCACGTATAGATAATTTGGTCGGTGAGACGATAGCGATAGCAGGGCGTTTTCGTAGATGATAGCGAGGTGATTGAATCTGGGGTGAGGTATCGGGGGAGTGCTGTTTGGGAGAGGATTTAGGAGAACGATTGCATTGTGCACTTGACGAATACCGGAGAGGGGATGGATAATGGGGAACACGCAAGGACGGGTCGTGGAGTGAATCTCGTAATGACTGGATCGGCGAGGGTGGAGGTGATGATGATATCGATGAAGACCCCTGGATATTTTTGGGAGGGGATAATTCCTCTCGCTGCGAGGTTTGTTGAGAAAAATTGGGTTGTGGTAACCCAAGCTGGGAATACGAGAATAATTCTGGTGTATTAGCTTGTGACTCCGTATCAAGTTGAGATGCAGGAATATTGCTATTATCTGCGACTCGCCATTGTAAAGAGCCGTTAGGTGTCACTATCGGAGTATCGATATAAGCTTCAGATTCTTGTGATTCATCGTCAAACTGTGGGGGCGGCTGAGACCATTCGGTTTGTTGAGAATGGATGAGCTGCGATCCCAGTGAGTAGTTATGATCAGCAAAATTGGCGAAGCCTCGCGCGCGCGTTGGGGGAGGTGCTGTCGGTTGAATATCTGGTTCGGTCACTTCACGCCCCAATTTTGATTTCTTTGACGAGCCTCTCCCCCCAGTTTGTTGACTGCTAGAGCCTGGGTTAAACACATCGTCGTCTTCTACATCTCTTCTCATGCGCTTGAACGACCTTGGTTCAGGCTGTATTTGTAGAAGCCGTACGGGCCTAACGGGCGGCAGAGTACTTTCATATGCAAAATCTCTGACTTTTATTCTGTGGCTTGCTAATATAGCAGCGTACGATTGCTGAGAATCGCGATTCTGCGAGGTGATACTCTTTCTGGGCTCGGGTGTTATTGCCGCGGCGGTTGATGTAGATGCCGCTGATTGCGTTGAGGACTTGAGATATGACATAATATTAAGTACTTGAGGGCTAGTTGCACGCAGCATCACTCTTTGACTTACAGGTGGGGGAGACGGGGAAAGCCTCGATGCCAGTATTTGGAACAACGCAGAGACGCCCATGGCCGTTTCTGGTAATACTCTTTGATCTTGAGGTGACTCGAAAATTTGGACCGACATGCGGCGAGATCACGCGTGTGGGTCCTTACACGAATTGATTTATTGCGCGAATAATGAATCCGTTAAATCCGTCTGGCGGTGTGGGTCCCGATGAGAGGCAGACTTGGCAAATGGAATCAACTGACAGATCGTTGAATGCTTGAAAGAGTCAGGAGAGGGGCCATGGTCAACAACTCAGGGTAACGCCTTTGTTTCCAAACAAAAGATTGTCACGTGGATGGGTTGTGTCCTTACGTAACGTAAGCAAGTTTTGGGCACTTCAAGTTGGGGCTCTCCGTTACCAGTTCAAATTTTATAATCAATTTACGTATGTTGCAGCTCGACTGTCATATGTGGTCAATATCTAATATACAGGGAAATAAAGGATCTGCTGTTTTCGCCGCATTATATCCCAGTCCAAACAAGTAAGCGATATATCGACCATCCAGGCTGCCTGGAATGCTACGACACGCGTGGAAGCCAGTCGCTGCAACTGTCGTTATTGGAACACCCGCCTACTTATATTTTAGGTCAAGGCCAGATCATCACCAGACATTCGACCTACCTGTCAGAATCAAGGGTGCTGGGGGAAAGGCTGAAATGTCTACACGCACATTGCCTCTGCTCCCAATGAGCACTCTCGAAGCTCGAATTCGGGAGCACGCGACCGTTAATTCTCATTCGCGACCAGGAGGGCCTGTCTGGAACTACGCGACTGCCGCACTGGCGTCGAATGACCCTATTGAAGATGCAAATTGTGCCCAAGTTATTCAAAGAGACGAGTCGGATCCGTCGGCCCCAGGCGATTACCTTTTTTTCGCTGTGATGGACGGTCATGGTGGACATAACACGTCCCAACTCCTCTCACGTGTTCTCATCAAAGCTGTAGCACTGGAACTTTCAACGCTTGCAGCAGATCCTCAAGCAACTTCAATACCAGGTCTCTTTGAAAACCTCAAAGGGGCGCTTTGGGGATCCCCTGCCCAGAATGTCTATACTGCACTCGATTCAAACCCTCAACAAGTATCTAAAGCTATTTCCGACGCATTCGCCAAACTTGACAGCGAACTTCTTAATGCGCCTATTCGCATCCTTGCGGACAATTTGGATGAGGAGTCGCGGAAAAGTAAAGTTGTGCCCGATCTCAGTCAACATCCACTAGCCCTTTCCACAATGTTGCCCGCTATCTCGGGTACGTCCTTTTTCTGCTTTCACCACTCTAATCCTCATGATTTCCCAGGAAGCTGCGCATTAATGGCAGTATTTGATACCGCTCATCGTGATCTTTATATTGCGTGTACTGGTGACAGTCGGGCTGTCGCAGGAGTGTGGGAGAGGACGGTAGACGGCAAGGGTCGGTGGAGAGTAGAAGTTCTCAGTGAAGACCAAACAGGACGGAACCCTAATGAACTCAAACGGTACGACACTAATTTGAACGCTTGCCTATCAGTCTAAACCACAGGAGTTAGCGTGCAGTCGGAGCACCCAAAAGATGAAGCTGATTATGTGATTCGTGAAGGACGAATTCTGGGTGGGTTGGAGCCATCACGCGCCTTCGGGGATGCTCGATACAAATGGCCTCGTGCAATCCAGAAAACGTGTGTTCTTTATTAACCTATGTCGACTTGATATTTGACTTTCTTTCAAGGCTCAGTCAAGCATTCCTTGTAGGAAACGGCAGGCCAATGCGACCAGCCCCATCTTTGTTCAAGACGCCCCCTTACGTGATAGCTCGGCCAGTCGTGACCCATCGGAAGCTTTCATTCTCTACCTCAGCCGAACGTTCAACCGAAAAGGCTGTTCACTTTCTTGTCCTCGCGACCGATGGCCTGTGGGATCAACTCAGGTATTTTTGCGCCAATCTTCATTGATTTATAATTAAATTAAATTTTTTGTAACAGTTCTGAGGACGTGGTAAGTTTAGTAGGTGGCCATCTTGCAGGATTGAAAGGAACTATACCAAAAAGCAATCTTCCTTCCTTGGTTCCAACCTCTTCTGGCACGCCTACTGTGGAAGGAAAGAACAAGAAGAGGTCTCAGAATGAGTCTTGGGCGTTCACTGATGACAATGTCGGAGCTCATCTGATCCGCAATGCATTTGGGGGTGGGGACGAAACGTCCCTACGACAGGTGTTGAGCATACCGGCCCCCCTTTCCCGGAGATATAGGGATGATGTTACGGTAACTGTTGTGTGGTGGGAGGATGGAAACGAGGATGAGGCTAGGGTCACATCCATAACGGAAAAACTCAAGGCCAAACTATAACGATGGAGCCCTTGTAGGATATCCTGAGTGGATGATGTGGTTTGTGTGCTATATATTAATCTTAATCTTAACTTTACAAGTTATGCATACAGAAGTGCAGTTCGTGATTAAAGTCCTCGTGGCCTCGATCTACTCTTGGCTGGACCTCGCCACAACTGATTATATGGATTCACCATCCGCCTTTTTGGTTCACTGGCTGATTGAGACTGAATGGGTATTCGCTTTCGTGCGTCAGCTTTGCGTGCATCTTCTGATTCGGCATCGAAAGCTTTTCGTTTCCTTGGATTACTCTCCGCATAGAAGCTTGAGGTTGTAACAGAGGGTGGGGATGACGGGGGTAGAGTGGGTGGGGATGATGGAGCAGGTTGTGTCTCAATTGGTGGTGTTAGTTCTTTTACTTGATCGTTGTTCCTTTCCCCCTCATCCTCAGTGTCCGATGCATAGTCACCCAAGCTCGTTAGGGCAACACGAGCTTGGGCGGATGCAGCGACTTCAATTTTAGCCTTCACCAAGGCTGCCTGGGGGTCGGTTGAGTCAGACTTTTGTCGTTTCACTTGTGAGGCCCCATCATTCACAGCTAAGGGGAGGCTAATAACAGGTTTCGAAACCTGAACGCCCTTATCCTCCCCTTCTTCTCTCTGCTCCCCCTCCCTTTCCTTCCTCTTCTTCATACCAGAAACCAGATGGGGCTTTTGGTATGGTATCGAAGTTGCTTTGGGGCCCATAGCAGCCTCTAATTCCTGGCCTTTCTTTCGGATATAAAATAGCATATATGCGGTCCTTTTGTTGACAGGAGGCCCACTGTTAAGCATTGTGACGGATTCATCGTTCATCTCCCACCATTGACCATCTTTGCTTTTGATGTAGGCAAAGTAATGTCCGGAATTCGGACCCCCACCAGCATGACATATAACACCATACAAAGAGTATAAAGGACCAAATTGCCCCTCGCTCATGTAAGGTTGCATTGATAAGTGTTCTTCATATTGGACATGGTGACCAATCTTTCTGCCCAGCGGAGAAAACCGCTTCAAGTGCACAGTCAAAACTGCTGGTGCATCATGCAGGCTAAAACGTTTCTCAGCCACTACATGTTTCTTGCACCTATTGCAGATGGTCAGGAAGGCCCTCGTCCACATGATATGATACTTGCTTTTCGCATTTATATTTGTCGGCTCCCCTCAAATAATCGACAGCAACAAATTTGCGCAGCGCCTCCCTGAGAGATTCTGCCTTGTGGATATCAACACTAAGGTCAAGGATTCGGTCGAAGGTGTCGCTATTGTGACCACAGTCATGGCATGTTACGCGCGACCGTAGTTGGCCTCCGAATATTTTGTGCACCCATGTCGTTTCAGCAAGTTTGGGATCCATTTTTCTGTAGGTCCCTGTTGAGCTAGGTTCGCGACCAGATAAGTGGATGCAACATACGATGGGTATCCAGCTAAGCAAGACTTTTGTAAAGCGTCGATTGCATAACGTAGAAATTCGTGTGAATCCTCTTGCCTGCCTCTTCTCATATGTTTGGCGATGACTATATGGTGAAATTGAGGAGATGTTGTTTTGGTGGGATCGAGCCACTCACTTTGTAGTTTGCTGGTGATAGGTGTGGGAGAAAAGGCGACCTTCTTCCCGTGGGCTTGAATGACCACTAGTCTCATATTACATGCCATACAGAACCCACTCCCAGCCCTACCTGATCACTTTTGTTAAAATTTTGTATCCCCTAAGATGTAGAAACGCAACTCACATGTATCCTTCCGGTGAGCAATCAAAATGCGCAGAAGAGGGGGCGTGTGCAGGAGACATTGAAGAACGCTATTCAGGAAGCAAGTGTTTCCAGTATTGAATAGACCGGGGGCACGATTGCATCCCTCAGGCCATGTGAGATCGATACCTCCCGGGTATAGTGAGAGTACTTTGGCTTTAAGCGAAGCTTCTGGGTTCGTAGCTTTGGTGGGGGATAGTGGGGGCTTGAGGGTTTCGGGTCGCTTTTGAAGAAACAAGGGATTAAGGAGGGAAATATGATGAGCGATTTATGGGCTTACCTCGACCTTAGGAAGCTTCGGCGATCCATTAATTGGCTCATATTTGCCTGGCGGTACAGCAAGGGCGCCCGATGAAGAGCCTTCTATGAACTCGATCGCTGGGGGGAGTAGATTATTAAAAGCCTCCAAGTCTTTTGCCGGTCTGTATTGCAATGAATCATCTGAGGAACGTTGGCTGGAGAAGGCTGGCTGGGCAGGTAGTGGTGATGCGAGCATCATTCTTGGTAAAATAGGCTGTGGCGCCAGGCGAGGCGCGAAGAATCGAGCGAGCAGTAATATGAGTAGATGAGTCCCAGTAACGGTATAGGATAGAGATAACCAGAGCAAATTGGCGGGACAGTGTGGGCTTGAAAAGACGCTACCCGGAGATGGTAAGAAATATTTCTGTGAGCCGTTTGCAAATTGAAATGCGTCGTTGTTTGTTTCGGTCGCCACCGTCAAAACGGTTATTTACAGATGGCCATCGGCGAAGCTTCGGCCTCAAGGCCATCATTAGATAAGATTTACGATAGAATACAGAGAATTATTATCTGGGGTATACAAATATATAAAGAGTGGCTATAGACTAATGGATACAGTGGCAGCAGTAAAGTTACAGGGTACTGGGGTGGGTCCGGACCCATATCATCATCGGATAAGCATAGGGTTTCCAAAGACAGAAAACTCATGGTTCCATTGTACATTTTTCCGTGCCGTAAACATAGGCTCGGCGAAGTATGACAATTGTGTAGACTGGGGAAGTGGCGAACGTGAAGGCGTCGAGGGCGACACTATGAAAAAGTTTGCTTGGTGAGCCGGTGCCGGGCCGACAGGTGTGTGGACAGAGTCGTTTCGTGAAGGGGACGGTGATGGGGAAAGAGAGAAATCGAGTATTGGAGGGGTGGATGGCGAGTTAATGGTGTAAAGCTGTTCTGTTTCCTGAAAGATGCCCGGCACTTCCGATTGTTGAATCATGCTATTCTGAGAATACCAGGGGTTGTCAACATGAGATCCTCCAATACTGGTGTTGTCAGGGAGGTCCGAAAAGGGGTAGTAGTACGAAGGAGCAGTCAATTGAGGGGCGTCTAAGTGTACATTAGTACTGAAATTAAAAAACGGAGTTGCGACCAACGGTATGTATGGGGGTTGACAGTCGGGAAGGCAATGTTTGGTATAGTGTCGTCAAAGGTCCCAAAGTCAACCTCGGTAGTTGCTTGGTTAATGGACTTCCTCCGCGGCACGGATGATCGCGGAAGCAAGGGAGGTGCCATCGCATCAATATCAACACTATCGGGGTCAATCTTGTGTTTTCGAAGGTGACCCTTGAAGGCTGAGCGTCGTTTAATGCTGTGCAGCGAAGAAGGAAATTTGAATTGACGCGTGCTCCCATGTAATGAATAGGTTTGCGCAAGTACCTTGATTTACAGTTCCGAACAGGACATCGGAAAGCGCCGAGAGTTCTGTGTGTTTCTTTGCGGTGCCGGGCGCAAGACGATGGGTCACCAAAAGCCGCTGAGCAGTCATCCATACCACACTTAAAGGGCTTGACCTTCGTGCTAGGTAACGAGGGGTGAGAAGGGGATTGAGGATACAAAAAGTAAACGTACTGCACATTCCTGTGGGTTTTCAGACCGGAGAACTGAGAAAATTGCTTGCCGCAATCTTCACATCTATGTGGTCTGGCACAGACATGGTCGACAATATACGGGCGAAGGAGCGTGGAGGACTTACTTAATTCCTGTATGCAAATTATTATGCCGGGAAAGATCGCCTTTGCGTGAAAATACTTTCAGGCATGTTGAGCAAGGCCACTAAAAGGTGTATGAGTAATAGCCCAAAGTAGAAAAGCTCCCAAGAACCTACTGTGATAGTCATTGATTTAATAGCGTAAATTAAGGAGGGAAGATATCAGCTGCTGTCCTGCAACGCTGGTGATAAAATAAAAAGACGAGACGAGTAGGAAAGTGGGGGAAACGACCAGACCAAAATGAAATACATCAAATTTCATAGAGCTTATAAAGTTTCAGTGGGTACAGCGTACGTCTTCCCGAGGACACAAAGGAAGCAAAGATAGAATCATATTGGTGGTCATTCCTATTGTCTTGAGGGAATATCAGATAAGCAGAGAATTCGGTCTTAAGGACTCGGAAAGGAAACCACCACCTTTGAGGAGTGAACAAGTGATCACGGCTACTTTGTTTCGGTACCTAGAATCCAAAGGAATTTCAAACATAGGCTTCATTAGGTCGATCAATCAACAAAGGAGGTAACCCCGACACACCGATCTTGTTCCCCCACGTGGGCTGAGAAAGCAATCAACCAATCGCTGAACAAGCCTGAACTAAACTCAAAAAAAAAAAAAAGGAATATGATTGGCAAGAAATTAGACACCGTATACAATTAAGAAAAAGAAAACAGGAAATTCATCTCATTAGCCTAGCCCTGGACCTTCTATTTTTTTGGTAATCCTCTCTTCCATCCATGGTGCAATCGCCCATAAGTCATTCCAGGTGAACGATGCGTATTGCTGCCGCCCGGGGCCAACGACGAGATCCAAATCTTGGAGTGGAGGCCAATCACCGGATAATTCGTGAGTATGTGGGCCTAGTATCTGAGCAATTATCCTAGGGGCATATGTCGCTCCTTAGTAATTCGCATCCGAGTCAATATACCGCGGAGCTCTTACATGAGCCCTCCCACCCAGCGAAACCCTTCTTCTTCAACCTCACCGGAGCCGAGCCAACGTTTATCTCCTCCTCCGGGTGTATAGAAGGGATAGTTGGCATGTGATGGGGAAGGTAAAGGGTGTATTAGATGTGTATATGTTTCTGATGAAGCACGAAATGCTACAGAATCTGGGTTAGGATGTGTAGCATATCAATAAAATTTGCCATACAGTAAGCAGGTAATGTTGACTCTTGCACAGGATAAACACCGTGGTCATCGATTAAATCACTAAGCCGTGGTATCATTCCACCAACAGAGGAATGTGTGACGCCGTCAGTGTCTACTCCGGGTGGATGTAAAAAAACATGAGCATTGGGATTAACCGTCAAGGTACTCCTAGGCCGATTCAAGGTACCAAAAGCCAGAATACGAACATCAGCAAGCTCGACGACGAGCTACACGAGTGAACAGTAGTCAGAATCTCGCTCATGTACTTGAGATCACCTACAAACCCTGACACGAGTCTCAAGGTGAGCTAGATTATTCTGAAGCCTATTGGAAGGTTAAGGCTGTGCCCTACATACTACGGAGAGTATCTTGTAAGCAAAAACGCACTTCATTTCATTGAATAACACCAGTGGATTGAAGCTACGGGAAGTAATCTCGAGTTCGTTGGCGGAGCCATTGCGATTTAACACAAGGTATCTACCACAATTAGTGTTGAGTTGAGGGGAGCAGTGGAATTAAAAACCAACTTGGTCCATGCTTCATCTGTGGTGCACGAGGTCTGACTGCGATGGAAAACTCGATGTAACATCCTAACAAGCAATGTGATCGGAGATTGGAACGTCCATGAGCTCGTTGGACGACTAACTTAAGGTAGACCTCTTTCCAGCTTCCATCTTTCTTCCATTTACGCCACCCTGGTAGAAATCGACGGTTAAAACACTCCTCCCATTCGACGTCTTTAAGATGCGGCAGTGTAGCTTCAAAAAGAATATATGAGGGGCGAGCGAGGCTCAAAACTTCGATCCAGTTTTGACGAGGTACAGTGAGGCGAACGCTCAGGTGTTTGAGGGATTCTTCATAATTACTGGAGTAGAGGTTTCGAAGAATTGGCCGTCTCCAGGGATTCAAAGAAGAGTCTGAAGCGATATCGTGGAGGCGCCTTGACAAATACGACAGTTTTATGAGTGATTCAAGGTCTAATTCACCTAGAATATCAGCAATAAGCTCGACAGGTAGCGACTCGAATTGCATTCCAGGTCAGACAGGATAAGGACATTTGTGATGGGAGCAGTCACGAGCACCACTCGGCGTCTGCCGGACGGGTGGTGCTTGGACTAGAAATTCAATCCACCATTGCTTTACCAATTAATACCATCATTTTTTCGAGCGTCGCCCACCGTAGGCCCTTCAAACCATGAATGTGTATAATAAAGGATAGGTTGTACTCACTGACAATTGCCGCAGTGCTACCATCACTCAGTTTAGGCCTTGAATTCGGTAAGGCGGCATTTCATCACCTTACACTCACGTATCACCGACACCCCACAGAACCACTGGACCTTGACGTTCATATCCGAGGCTATAAGTGCAATGTAAATTGTTTAGCATCCAACGAAAATTCATATTACAACGCCCCTCAGTTATCGGCGCAAATAATCACGATCACAACTGTATTCATGGCAGACTCCTTACATATCAAACGTAAAACTTGGTTTCCAACTTGCCCTCTTGGCCGAAAATAGGTAGAAGCCGCCAAATTCCTACGTTTTGGGGTGTAAAATTTCCGCTTTAAGGTTGAGGTTTTTTTAACTTCAAGTCTTCGACTTCGCTGCTATCTTCCATGGCATATTTGCACCATATTTACTTACTTCATTCATACGGCCTAACTTCTCTTCCCTTCCCTTTTTCCCTGTGCCACCCATGTCGTCCTCTCGTACTGGGGAGCCCAATACTAGCCCCCCTTCTACGCCAACGCTTAGTTTCCTACACAGCTCACAATCAATTGGCAGATTGTACAGAGAAAGCTGGGTTTGTCTCGTTTCTATGATGACGTTTTCCCGCACATAACTATCTGTGGTTTAGACTGGCTCAGAGACTCCCTATTCTTTCGGTGGCTCAACGAGGCTGAGTACATTGACTGATAAGGTAGTTATATCTCAGTAGGGTCTTGTTTAATTATTTTTATGTCGTTCCAAGTATTCTCTGGCCCCCGACCCTCGACAGTGGGGCTCTGATCTCTCACCAGACCTCATCGAAACAGACGATGCACTTCACAATCCAGACGCCCGGTCTGTTAAGCTGGATAATGAAGGAAATCTCAATTTCTCTTCAAGGGGTCTTGCCAATCTTGGATGTCTGATTTTCTTATGTACAGGGATATTAACCCTTTTGTAAGTAGGTCTACATTAGTGGAAGAAAGCACACTAATATCTCGTCCGTTAGCATTGGGTACCCGGTCGCATCGTATGCGCGGCATAAGGCAGAGGAAGCTGCCATATCTAATCATGGCGGAATAAATGTCATACCTACCCAGGTTGGCCGTGTTTCCTTCTTCCTTGTATCCGTCCAATGTGTCCCCCTCGTAGATTCCGTCTATGGGGAATTTCGGCCCTATTGATCACGATACGCCACTTGACGTTTACACCAAAACTTCATACAGAGATGGATTGCAATGGCAGCTTGTATTTTCTGATGAGTTCAACACGGATGGCCGCTCATTTTATCCTGGCGATGATCCATATTGGGAGGCGGCTGATCTTCATTATTGGGTCAGAAGCCATCGTATATGCATTGTATATGCCGTGCTAATCGCGCCCCCGTTCAGGCTACAAACAACTTGGAATGGTATGATCCTGAAGCTGTTACAACAGAAAATGGTTCTCTTGTGATCACTTTCTCTGAGATGGTAACCCATGATCTGAATTATCAAGGAGGTGAGTTAACCTTTCATTATGTTTAGAATATTTCGGCTGACTTAACTCGAAGGATTGATATCGTCGTGGTAAATACCAACAAAAACATGAAGGCTATTTGGAATATCTAATAACACCACAGGAATAAATTCTGTTTCACAGGTGGCCTGATAGAAACATCAGTACAATTACCTGGTACCAACAATGTCGTGGGTATGTGGCCTGCAGTATGGACTATGGGGAACCTTGGGCGTGCTGGCTATGGGGCGACTCTTGAGGGAACTGTGAGTTCTTACTTGCGTTTACCCATATTTTATGATCAGAATTCGAGAAAATACTTAGTGGCCATACACATATGATTCTTGTGACGTTGGTACGGTACCAAATCAAACCCGTGATGGATTTCCTTTGCCCGCAACCATCAACGGAGATCCAAGTTTTGGCTATGCTTTATCATATTTACCGGGACAGAAACTTTCCCGTTGTACGTGTGAAGGGGAAGATCACCCGGGACCAAAACATACAGATGGGGGCTATGTTGGCCGTTCTGCACCAGAAATCGATGTATTTGAAGCTCAGGTATGTATTACGCATCTCTTGGCATAGCTCAATAATCAGTTGGGAGTAGATTACGGGACATCCTTTGACAGGACAAGTGTCGCAATCAGCTCAATGGGCGGTACGTGACGTTTCAAGGTATTGGCTGGCTGATTACAATGTAGAACTATATAGCCTTTCAATCACGCATGGATTTGGGAGAACACGACAGAAAATATCAATATCGATGACCCCACAATATCGGTTTTAAACCGCTTCATTGGGAGTGCAACCCAGCAAGCAACCTCAGTTGTGACTAACACCAATCAACGGTGTTATGAGTTACTTGAAGAATGCTATTCTGTTTATGGGTTTGAGGTGAGCCTCATATAAATCAATTTGCTGTAAATAAATCTTGACCTATTCCCGTTTTCTTCCAGTACAAGCCAGGTGGGTATTCGTTTATTTTCGCGTGCCTCGTAACTATATTCGGTGGACTCTAACATTAGAAAGCTAGGATACGATGAAGCTGTACGTTTATTTCGTTTGAAGTTGGATTTATCCTTAATCTTATTTACTCTAGTACATATCTTGGGTGTCTGACGACAGGCCCGCATGGACCATAAAATCGGGTGGTCTTGGACCTGACCATGCTGTGGAAATATCGGCGCGGCCAGTACCACAAGAGCCCATGGTATGCGTTTGTGTTTTTCTCAATGTATAGGGATCTAATGCCTTTCTTTTCAAGTATATCATTATCAATTTAGGCATGTCTAAAAATTTTGGGGTCATAGATTTCCAGCACCTACAATTCCCAAATCGTTTACGCATCGATTGGGTCCGAATTTATCAACACCCCGACGCAATTAACATTGGATGTAACCCAGAAAATTTCCCGACAGAGGATTATATTAACAGGTATGTTTTCGACAGACGTCAAAATCATTAGACGCGGCACTCATCTGAGCAGGCATATGGAAGCATATACAAACTCAAATCTTACCACGTGGAGAGATGATTACAAAAAACCGTTTCCCAAGAACTCATTTTTACATCCATGCTCACCGGGTTGAAACTATACTCCTGTAACAGCGTACCGCTAGTTGTCTTGGCTACCCCAGAAATATCCCTTACTGACAGTACCCCAGCTAACATGCCTTTCTTGCCTTTTCTTTAATCTTCGACTGATGATCCAATATTATAGCCTGTGGAGAGACACTATTAGGATATTATCGATCCCTCGAACTATTTACCACATTGTATCCGTATTCAACAAGACAAATTTATCGACTTCCCACCACCCCTATAACTTCAATCTACATAAATTACATTAGTCAGGATATCCTAGTGAATCTGGAGCATTTTATGATGTTGCGGTGATCCAGCCTTTTTTGACAGCGTATGCCACCACTTCTCCCGCACATGCTGGTCCATTGGGAGTTACGGCCTTGATCGGCGAGACAACCTGGGCTTTCCTCCTAGCCTTACCCTTCACAATAGGCTTTACAAGCCCAGATATACATTGGCCTAGCCAAGCCTCTATATCGAGAAGGCAGTTGTAACAGTCTTTTTCCGTAAACGCCGGAGTTTCCGACGAAAGTATTTTAGTAGCTCTCTCCTTCCGTGGAGTCACAGGCGGCTTTAAATGCTTAGCATGGAGGAGCTTGAGCAAAAGATAGTGAAGCCACTATGTTTATAAATGAATGAGCGCGTATTGGATAGCTTTAGGCAGCACATACCATTACGTTTGTCAAAGGATTGAAGTCTTCCCAGACTCCTTTATTGTGCCCTTTCATGATGCGATACACATCGAATTGATAGTCACCTTTATAACCATCAGACAACAAACTAAAAATGAACAAGAGATTGTGTACCCTCTCCCATGAACACTTCATCTTCGAAGGGTGTCCAATGTACCTGTTCTCCGCCATCACCATCGCCGGCATCCATTCTAGATAATCCCAGATCGATCAGGGTAGCTTGTACGCCATGCATACGACTATCCATATGTAGGCGGCTTGACCTCGGCTTTGAATTTTGGTTCTGATTTAAGGTCTTAAGCGGAACAGCGGCTGGTACGTGCAGGTTCTTAACCAGGATTTGGCCCCAGTGGAGATCCCGATGCTATATTCGAAGCGTGGGTTATACGGGCACAACAAACGACAATATGAGGACATACTTCAAAGGAGACCAATTGCTCGGCATGAGCAAGGGCTTTTGCGACTTGCCAGAATATACTACTGGCTTGTCTCCATCCCATTTTGCTAGGATTTATGAATTTGTAAGCTTCGAGATCGGGCCCACCATTGGGCAACACAATTATTGCGTACACCTGCGAGACAAGGAATGTATCTGAAATAAACGCTGTGAGAGCGTTCTAGATTAAGAAGTTGGTGTCCACGAACCAGGGCGTACACTTTCTGAGCCCCTTTCGTTATTATACTTGTCCCACAGCTGAAGGAGAACTTCAGGATATTTACCCCTAACGACGTATGTCCGCAACAACTTCACAAAGCCATCACAGACATCCCCCATAGCTCGCGTCACGATAATTTCTTTTCGTACATCCTTTGCATCACTTGGCGCTGGCCCGTCTTCCTCTTCTCCATTCTCGTTATACCTCATATTCATCTTGGGTCGGCTATTGGGGTTTACAGAATCATCCATAGAATCATCTCTTAATGGGATGACCTTGAGTACAACATTTCCGATACCAAACACCTCCGAGTAGCTAGCCTCCCCGATTTTTCTGAACGTAGAGTCGTGAAGAGGGGTGTCGCCTGATTGCACTACTGGGTCGTAAGGGAATGTTTCGATGAAGGAAGAAAAGTCTATCGGTCCTTGCTTTTCTTGATTACACTCACCCAGAAGTGGCAAGAGATATTGGGGAATTTCAAGCTCAAGGTGGGCAGTGTTATCGAGCGAAGATGAACCAAGCGTTAACCCTTCAAACTCAAATGAAATATCAAAGTCAGTGCCGGTAAAAGGAGACGGAGGGGACGGTGGGGCAAATGGCTGTCGGCCACGGCCGCCTCGAATGGGAGTAAGTTGACGCGGTTTAGCAACTGGGGAAGACATTCGCTGATAGTGCGACGGAAGAGTACGAGGAAATTCTAGTGGCGGCGGTTGTAGAGGAGAGTATGTTGTTATAGAGGGGGGATTTATAGTGGGACGTATTGGATAGGGTGGGGGAGGGATGACAACCTCTACGAAGGAGCGTAATGAGGCAGTAGAAGTCATTAAATGTGATTTTGGCCGTGGTTTGGTGGGGGACTTAAATTGTCGGGGTGAAGGTGGGGATTCTAGATATTCCTGACTCTCAGAGTCAGAATCTTCCGAATAAATCGTGAGCGCCCGTCTGAGCGGTCGTGCTTTTGATTTCGGGGGTCCAACAGCTTCTGTATCACTATCTGAGTCGATAGTGGTTATAGATTGCATGCGCGACTTTGGTTGTTTAGACTGCTCAGGAACTACTTGGTTGATTGGGTTTGATTCGATATCAGTTCTCGAAACTCTCCGCTCTTTCCTTAAGGTATTTCCCTTATCATCCATGACAATTATCTCCATATCAACGAAGGGAGAGAAAGGTTGTATCAGCTTCAGTGGGCCCCCCTTCGCCGATGTAACTCTCGATCCCCGTGGCCGTCCTGACACCGCAGGTGATCCAGGAACATTGAGAGGAAAAAACGCTAGTGGTGCTCGGGGAGGTGTGATTTCCTCTTTAATTTCGCCATCCTTTTTCACCTTAGTCGCCGGCTTGACCCTTCCCCCTGGTAGTTCATGCTCAGGAACTTCCGCCTGGATAAGTTGGGCGATTCGAGTCCCCTTCTTGGCCGGAGAAAGAACGGGAGACACCCGTTTTTTCTTGCTAATCCGAATGGTTTTTGGCGAAGCTGATTTTGACTTTGTCGGCATGATATTCTCGCGCTTCTTCATCTTGGACGCGATGGGGGCCCGTTGTGGGGGAGGTTCGAGGTCATCAAAGATGCCAGATGCCGCATTCTGTCGATCTTCTGATATGTTGACAATACGCTGATTCCGTTTGCCATAAGCGTAGACCTGTTTTGTTCGACTGCCGAGCATAATTGTAAGGATCAGTGTGGAGAACAGTAGGGTGGCTACCAGGCCTCCTGGAAAAGGCGATGTGTTGAGAGTAGCAATATCGAAGAGCAGAATACAGTAGTGAGAAATTTTAGCGTTCTGTGTGGAATAATAGATAAGCACAAGTTTCGTTGTCGCCGTTGTCGAAGAGGACGACGGGGCCAGGTTCTATTTCGAGAATTCAACCAGACGCGACATGTCACATGACCATGCTATGATCAAATACACTCACAAACACTTGAGGTACCAAGTCGCGTTGATAATATTTTTTTGAGAGAGTCGATTCTGAAATGTCGATTCCTCATTCCCTGCGTACGTCCATAACACCTACAGAACTTGAGCTCGTTGCATCTCAGCAGCTTGTCGAGATCGTACCTCTTATATCAATGGAAAGAACTGCCTTTATCTCGGTACAGCTCTACCCTACCCCCAACGGATCTTAGAACTCAAAGGCATCAGGGAGCCTACGGACCTCTCAGGCCACCTAATAAAGCTAAAGTCCCCTTGTGGATGGCCTTCAACCTCAAGCTAAAGAAGAAGTGCCATATCGTAGCCCCAGACTGGCTCAACGTAGGTAGGCCGGAATAATCCTGCGTTAATTTCTTCGGCGTTCTCACGTTCTCCCCACTCCCAGAATATCTTCAAGGGAAGCTGTCCCTCGAAACAACAAAGCCTGAGTTTAGCTCACTTCCATTCCGGTTTGCTGAGATCTCGAAAGTGTTGCTTGACGTGTATGTATTGATCGCACCATTAAGTTACACCCATTGATCCACATAAAAGGGCTTCGGACGATCTCGAAAACCCTGACAGGCTTCGGTCACTTCTCAAAGACCTTCGTGAAGCGCGACAGGCCAAAAGTCGAGACGGCCTGAAAACTCTGGATCATAGTGAACTGAGTGTATATATTCTGCTATCCACCCTTTGTGTTTATTGACCCCGCCTGCACAGCTTCCGAATCTTTGTTCTATGGAAATCAATGAAATCCGTCCTTTTTTTGTACAATCTATGTCTCTCATGTCTCAACTTATGCCTATTGCCACTGTTGGCTCCCTCGGGGACTCTTGATTGTGATATACCCCAGTTGGAAGTGAGCTCGAATTGTCTTGGTAATTGAATAACATAATGTATCACGTAAAATACACTCATTGCTACCGCAGCATCTTTGAGAACATAGTAAATGTCGTTAATCGTAAAGTTCTGCCCAAATTATCATCCAGGATTCAAAAGCGGCACCGGTACTGTATCACCCGTCTAATTTGTTCAAAACAAGAGCAAGCTGTTTTTTCAATGCATCGATTTCTCTCAAGATCGTGGTCTCACTCGACTAAAAATGATAGTGAGACCGTTGACCTTCAAGAAAATTAAAATGTCTCGCACCTGTTGCAAATTCGGGAACACCTTAACCAATTCATCAAAGGGTACCTTGCTGATTACCATTCCCTGGCACCCATCATCGTCAACATCAGGGTCTCTAGTGGCAGGATAGTCTTGTTCGCCTTCGTCGTCTCCTCTGAGCCAATTTTTCATCCAACTATGTTTTTGGGTGTCAAAGGTTGACTCATAGAATGCAATGGTAGCCAACGGAATGAAGAATAGGGTTCCCATAACGTATCGGTTAAGCTGGACACAAATAGATAAGTAAGAACAGATAGTACAATGGTAGTAAAGTACCTTTGCATAAGCTCTGGTACTTAATCGGAAATTGGGAAAAAACCTGGGTGAAATGGGTTTGAGCCCGCAAAGTCATAGATGAAATGAATTCTCACTCCAATGGAGCGATGAAGACAGCTTCTATGAGATTAAACGGAGCCGGATAGACAAATGAATCTGGCGCCCTTATCATTCCAACGGTTTTGCTTGCAAAGAAAGCAAGGTATTGCGCCTCAGCATCCTCGACAACCTAAAATTGCGTATCATATGTAAAATCGAAAGTAAAAACCTCAAAGCATTAGACAACTCACGTCTGAATATGCCGACGAGAACAGAGAGATCAGGACATTGAGTAGGATGATTGCCGTCACCATATTCCAACTGTCATGATTGAGTTACCCCGCAGACCTATTTTTTTTTGAAAAGGAAACTTACAAATAATACAGCATTAGGCCCGGCGGACTGTAAAGCACGTAAATCATAAAATAAAGTAAAGCCATACTGTAATATAATCCATTACCTTCCCGAATATTTACCATAGTCAGGAGATCTATACCATTAATTAATCAAGGGGAAAAAAACTCTGGTGATAACGTACTGGAGTAGGGCTTGTATCAATAGGTTGATAACCTAAAGTGAAAACGACTAATTAATATGATACTATAGCGGGAGGGCTTAATTTACCGTAGATGCTTCTTCGGTAGAACCATCTGCAGCATCTAGAGCATACAGACCCTGTCCAAACCCTATGGCAAGGACAGACAACAACTAGCTAATCTGTCAACGCCCAAGAAAGGATAAGATAATATGGAGTTATACCGCAAAAAATATACCAGATTCTTTCAACATACGTGCCACACAGATCTGCATGGTTCCAATATATCTCAACGACATGATTTAATATAACAAAGAAATAAAAACTCAAGTTGGCTCACTTGTATCCATCAAATACCGTGATAAGTTCTATATGGTGGCACTGAGTACTGGCGTCCAATTGCAATTATTACAAACAGAACTCACTCATCCTAGGAAAAAGCATATTTAGTGGATGGAAAATATGCAAAAATTTGATCCTGATCATACCATATAAATGGAGATACAAAACTCAAAACCTGGAAGCTTTTCAATCGCATAACAGCAATGTCATCTCCCTGGGCACTAAGGCCAATGACACGCAATGTAAATGCGGCAAAAAGGAGAGAGTCTGTGATAAGCGCAATGACGTTCCAAAATGTGAAGGCACGCCATGTTACGAATCGAATAAGTGTGAAGAACTGATGAAGATGGGTTCTGTTGACCCATATAATGTATGAGGGGATTTAAATCTTACTTTATGTGTATCTGGATATAATATAACGTAAACAGAGGTTTCTGAGTTCCGAGGAAAAGCTCTTACCTTCTACGATGAATGAGAGTGCCATGGTATAGAGTATGATCTCCCATTCATCAAAAGATAAATGAGCACTATCCAGTTTTTCGAGAGGCTCTCGTACTGAATTTAATGTCAACAAGGTAGCTTTAGTACGAAAGCGATATTTTACCGGCTTGAGAATACACGACGAGAAAGAAAAACCACACCAGAATCCGAAATATATTCTGATACCTAAGGAGATTTTTAAAAATGGGGAAAATTATACTGAATAAATTTACCTGGGAACAGAGAGCCTGGAAGGATCCAAGTGACCCCAGAACGTATGGTCGCGTGTTTCGGCATAAGGCACGTCTAATGTTCCAACTCGCATCTTGGCATAAACAGATATGGACCGAACTTACAATCAATATCGTGATTTGCATTGTTTTTTTGGATAAGGTCCCCTGTCCAAAGTGAATTGACGACTGGCCGGATTCGTCAAAAGTAAATTTAACCATAACCCATAATCAGCATACCTTCTTGGGCTTCACTGGAAGACAAAAAAATGGCGCTATAAAAAAGTATAAGCCAACGTAGACGTTAGTAGATGAGGCACATAACTTACCAGTGTGAATCTATGGCCATTTCTAAAGCACTGGACATTTCACTCTCGTCCCCATCGACTTGGCGGTGTTGGAAACGGGAAGACATGATAATAGACATCCTATCAGGCGGTGCGATGTGTACAATTCTGCGTGCTAGAACCTCACACGCAATAGCTTCCCAAACATGATTCAGTGAGACGAACGCTTACGCCAAATAACTGGCTAAATATACCTCGCCCTAGGTTTTCACCATAATCAGCCGGATTATGGTTGGCATCCCACATAAACTCCGCCCTTGCACGAAGGAGACAGTAAGGAAGCTTATATAAAGAAGGGGAACGTGAGTCTTGATTATCTACGCGAAGTACAGCCTCGACATACTGCTTCGGTAAAGTCTCCTGCTGCTGCCTGGTAGGAAGATACCACCTGTGGCGTAATAACTCTGCTGGTAGGATCATTGATGCTAGCAGGGTCCACCTCTACGGGGAGTAAATTGAGAGTCAGAGCGCGAAGTCGTTTCACAAGCTCTACCAGTAAATCACAGTTAGACAAGTTGTACGACCAGTGCTAGCGGGTGCGTACTCGTAAGTGTGTCAGGTGAAGGCCGCGAAGATCTGGCTGGAAGTAACGAAGTGTAGTCTCCGTCGTCTACCACAGCAGAGAGAAATCCAGACATTGTCAAGGTCCAAACCGACTCTTCAACGACAATTATATGTGACAACAATTCAACGTGACAGTTCAGACGTCATGCATCATGGTTTATTCAAAGTCCCCGCCAAATATCCAAAAACAACCGCTTTGCTTTGAATATGCCTGTAGGTCGCAAGCGAGTCCTGTTCGTCTCATCCTCACCGAACTCAACAGGCATACCATTCATCCTTCAATGAGGCGCCTGATGTTAGGCAAGCAGGAAATATGGCGATTCTCCCCATTAAAACAAGAATAAGGGGACCAGCACCAGTCGGTGAGCACTAATGGAACAGCTGCGGGAAGGTGCGCGTACTAATAACGTGTTATTCGTACCATCGCCTTCCAGCCGACCCATCTCAAGCGGATATTATTGATGAGACACTAGATCTCTTCCGCGCCAACTCTCTTTTCCGTAACTTCGAAATCAAAGGTCCCGCCGACCGAACCCTGATCGTACTTATTCTCTATGTTTCCGATTGCCTTGCCAAGTTGGGAAGCGCGCGCACCGTACCGACTCAGATTGAAGCATCCAAATCACTCAACACCCTGTCCGTGGACAGTTTCCCTATTCCCGGCGATGCTAATTTTCCCTTGAATGCACACTACGCTATGCCAGCGAGTAGATCTGATAGTGGTGCGTGATCGCCCAAGCTTCAACGCTACACAGATGATTCATCAAAAACTTTAGAGTATCTACGACAATACCTTACCCAAGTACGCCAGGAACTTGCCGCCCGCCTAGTGGAACGCCTATATGCAGATGGAACGGGGAAACCAAGCAAGTGGTGGATGTCGTTCCAAAAGAGGCGATTCATGAACAGAAGCTTGGGGACATGACAAGCATAGACTCAGATGTAATGACAAAAGTTGAATCAACCATACAATCTAGAAAGGCGAAGGTCAAGCATTATTTACGCCTTCTCTTTTCATTAGGATTCTTCTTCCCATATCCTATCTGTGGCAAATCACCATCCATTCCAGAATTTCTCATGGTCCTCCCCTTTCCTCCTGCCCCGGCACTGATCATTTCAGGTACCCAATCAGGATCCATCCAGCTTCCAACGCCAGTCACTCCCATATTGCCGTCAACGCCTCTTCCGAGAATACCCTTCAACATTTTCGCTTCTTCACGCTCACGCTTCCCATCAGCTTGTTTCTTGGCTCTCATATACTCCACTTGATCTTCCCGTAGAATTAGTCCCACTCCCGCACCTGTCTTTGCTGACCCCGGCTTTGGTGCAGGAATTGAATATTTTGTCCCTCGTATTTTATACTGGAAATTTGGCTTCAGGTGTACCTGCATCGCAGGTGTATCACTAGAAGCATTTGGGGCAGAAACCGTGACTGATGCCCGCAAAAGCGTAGGGTTTCCGCATGATGGGCAAAATTTCTTTGAAGCATCCTTGCAAATTCTAAATTGAGACGTGAGCTCTTGCCCTTCTCTCGACCAGGCCGGAACGTACTTGAAACATGCATGGCATCGCAGTACCCAGCTTTTTACCTTCTCTATTCGCTTTCCCTCGACACCAACAAGGTTAAGTCCCATCTGGAGTAAAACATTCTGCATCGCAAAATCTGCCGTCATGCAACCTGCATCGATTACTTCGTCGGTTTTACGGTCCCTTTTAGCGCCAGCCTCGGGGAGAAGATCGAGGGCCCGTGATTTGTGGAGACCGACATTGGAAGGCGTTATCCACTCGCCTTCACCATCGTCAGAATCAGAAGGATCGTCGTAAACAGGTGAGGGTGATAACCGCGATGGTAGGGGCGTTGGGTGTTGCGGTTGTGGCCTATCATCCGGTATAGGGACGATCTCGACTTCTAGTGGTTCCAAATTCTCATTTTCCTGTGTCGACCCTTCCCGCGTGCCACCTTCAGGTACATCTTCAAGGCCCTCCTCAGCTCCATCAATATTCAAGTCCTTCAGTTGCTCGGTTACGTCTACAGTTATAACCTTTGCTTCAACCAAATTGATCTCAGGCTGTGTTTCGATATCAATAGGATGATCCTCGAGGAGGGTCTATCGATACATCCATTAGTGATAGATTTCCAAAAACCTCGTATGATAAGCGAACTTGCTTCAGCCGATACCTTCCCTCGAGCCTCCTTTCCTTCCTCGTGTAGTAGGTGAGTCAAAGCCAACACACACAGATCAGGATGTGATAAAACCGAGTAGTCTCCTGTTTTCTTAGCCCATTGGATCACTGAACGGGATGTTCGATCTAGTAACCCTTCCAAAGTACAGGTTTTAGCTTACCGTGGGCTAAGCTGGCAGCATCGGGAGTCCTCACTTCGATTTTAACACCAGAAATCAGGCCTAGTCGTTCGAAATGTTCCCGAGCCCGTTTGTCCTTGAGTTCAGCGAGCACCTGAGGAACGGTAAGATATGTTTCGGCAAGACCTCGAAGTGGAGATAGAGAGAGAAGTGGGCCAGCATCCAAAACGAGGTTCTTGCATCGCGGGGGCTGTGGAGTTTCCATGATACTGGTGGGGTTCCTTGCCTTTGTGGGTGCTCCTACGAGTCGCAGCCACAACGAAATGGCTTCACCCGAAATCGTTGAGCGATCTTCGATAAAAATTGGTTATCACGTGGGCAATCAGTGATCACGAACCTTCAATTTAGCTCGGCCGACTCGGACCGAAATGTAGGCCGAATCGATTTCATTCAAACAGCCTCCACGGCTCATCCATCGACAATAATCTCCCATGGCGTCCAGATCGTAAGTCCATCTCTACTCATCTAACAACCTATTCTAATCGTTTGAAGATTTCGCATTGTTGTTCTGCCTGGAGATGGTATTGGTACGTAGCAGTGTTCAAAATGCAAAGGTAAATGCTCAAAATACGACGCGGTACAGGACCGGAAGTCGTAGGACAAGCCGCACAAGTTCTGGAGACAGTATCTAAGGCATCTTCGGACTTTGAGCTCAAGTTGGAGTCGCATGAATTTGGAGGTTGTGCGATTGACGCTCATGGAGAACCTTTGCCGCCTTCCACACTCAAAGCATGCCAAGAAGCAGATGCGATTTTGATGGGTATGTTCAAATATACTTGTTTTAAGACAGTTAAATATCATCCCCCCAGGCTCCATCGGTGGTCCTAAGTGGGGTGTCAATGCCAAGGTCCGTCCTGAACCAGGTCTCTTGACTCTCCGCAAAACTCTTGGCCTCTACGCGAACATCCGTCCTGCAAACCTTGCTTCAGATTCTCTCCTCGATCTTTCGCCACTAAGGCCTGAGATAGCAAGAGGAGTGAATATCATCGTCGTTCGGGAGCTGATTGGCGGTCTTTACTTTGGTACTCGCAAAGAGCAGGACATTGCTCCTGACCTAGACACCGCTTGGGACACCATGATTTACAGCGTTTCCGAAGTCCAGCGAATAACACGAGTTGCTGCTCGGATAGCAATGGCTTCAAATCCTCCTTTAGAAATCCATTCTGTTGATAAAGCCAATGTCCTGGCAAGCTCAAGGTTGTGGAGAAAGGTGGTGACCGAAACCCTAACGAACGAATTTCCGAAGGTCAAATTACATCATCAATTAGTCGACTCCGCCGCTATGTTTATTGTAGCGAATCCTCTCAAACTGAATGGTATCATTCTGACCGAAAATTTGTTCGGAGATATGTTAGTGCAATTTACAACTCTTGAGTAACTGATATCGAGACTAATGGTTACTTTTTATAGCCTCTCGGACCAGACAAGTGTGATTCCAGGATCCCTCGGGCTGCTGCCATCTGCATCGCTCGCGGGGGCGCCTTCTGCTCCTTCCGCAAACTTTAAACCGACAACGGGACTATATGAACCGATTCATGGTTCCGCTCCCGACATTGCTGGCAAGGGGATTGCCAATCCAATTGGAACCATCCTCAGTGCTGCGCTCCTTCTTCGATATTCGCTAGGGCTTGAAAAGCCAGCAAAGGCGATTGAGGACGCCGTTCGGAAAGTTCTTGATGCTCCTGAGAAAGGCGGATATGGCCTCAGAACAGGGGATCTAGGCGGGGATGCTGGGACAGAGGAAATTGGAGCTAAAATCATAGAAGTATTGAAGACGCTGCTATGAAACCTTAAAGCCCAAATATTAACATCAAATGTATAACTTAGAAACCCAATCTATTTACTACTTCCAAGCATTCCGGGGGATGAGCTAAAGGCAAAGATATTCATTGGATTGATGATAAATCACTCTGTAATACCGGGCATTGGCATGTCCGCACGTGTTCCTCTTCAATCAGTCAATTGTCTTCATATTCCTGAAAACGAATAAAGTAAACCTTTGATGCACGTCACAAACTGAAAAACAGGCCGCACGGCAAACGGTGACCAACGAACCGTCCAACCCACATCCAGATTCCAATACAAAAACGCAGGAGACGAAAGATCAACCAGCACTCGCACCGATTTGAAGAGAATGCCGCAGAACCTCATCACACACATCATCAATCGACCCTCCAGTCTTAACGTACAATCCCGTTGCCCAACAAGTACCGAAAACAATTCATCCAATCAGCATATCCCGGAACCCCACTGAGCAGCATCAAGAGATAAAGTTCGCTCTTAAGGACGCAACAACTTCAAGTTCTATATGTCTCTAAGACATCGCTGAGCGTACATGTTGACTGAAGGTAGTTCTTTCACTATATTTAGATGGATGTTGCGGAATGCAGTGGAATGAAAAATTGTATACAAGTTTTGGGACCCATTTACTGGGTAACACACATACTGGAAACAAAGATAATTCTTATACAGGGGCAGCATTTGCGAGTCCTCGATTTTATTTTATGATCTGGAAGGAAGTGGACAGGTGAGAAAAGAGATGGCTAAAAGATTTCGATGCACTCACTAAAGTCAAAATACACGGCTTTTATGAGCCCTTTTAAACACTTTTATTTGGCCAAGATGACACAAGTTCTTGATGGTATGTAGATCTGTAAACGAAAATAAATCATATTAAGTATTAAAGTATGAGTGCGTGGGGGAAATATAACTCGACTTGTAGCCAGTTTTTCCTGCCGTTCCACTCCATCGGCGTTGTCAAGAACTTGCCACCGGGCATGATATTGTCGAACCCTCCGAAATTTGCTTCATCACTACTCAACACAATTCTATAATCACCGGGCTCCTCAACACCGACACGGTAATCCGCGTAGCTCTTGTTGGGATGAAAATTAAAAATAAACAGAAGACCAGCGCGCTCGTAGACAATAACTTTATCAGATTCGTTTTTGAGCGAAACATATGCCTGGTGGGATAGAGATGCGGAAAAAGAGACGTCAGAAGCTTCAGAATTTGGTAAATATGGGGTGAATGGAGTCTTTACTTGGGGTGCTTCAAGCCAGTCAAGTTTTCCCGCAAGATGATTCATCGCCGTGTCGAAATTGTTGAGATATCGGTACCTCAAAAGAGGATCATCTACAACATTCCATTGGCGCCGTGCGTAATGGAAAGAATTGTTATTTCCTGCCCGAGGAAAATCAAGCCACTATCATCGACACAATCAGCGTGGTTGATGACGATATAATAAGGGAAATCATGCTTCAGGGTGACCAAATTCATTTCCTTCAAAATTTAGATAGCCTTCGCCACCGAGGGAGTGAGTTAGCAAACTGTATATGACATCAATTAGGTAGAATGGTATTAGGGGCCAAGTGCAGCTCACCGAATCATTTTATGGAGAGCAAGTCCACGAGATATGATAGGAGTCATTGGTGCCAAGTCAGACATATTAGTATCTACCACATCGGTAACAATGTTAAAGAAAAACATGACCAGAACTAAAGAGACATACACATTTCCTTGTCCATCAGCCAGAATGCTAGTGTTTTGTCACCGACGAGGGCTTGATCATGGCTTTCACAATAACTAATACTTTTTTCTCCGTGCCGTCGGTTCGTCAAAGTATGGACGATATTTCCCAAGTCCCATTCATCATCGCTTTTATGCTTCAAAAGCTTAATCCACATGTCTGGGATGGCCATGGAAAGCCGGTAGTCGAATCCAATGCCTCCTCGGTCAACTGGAGAGCCGAGGAGAGGCATTCCAGAGACATCCTCGGCAATTGTGATGACATGAGGAAACAAGTCGTGCATGGCATCGTTGGCCTAAGCGTCACATAATGGTTCAATTTATAAAGAATTGAGGTCGTTGTGTTACTTACAAGCATCAGATACACGATTCCCTCCAGGTCTGCTCCGTCTCCGAAATATTCGTGATAACCCCCAGAAAATCCGGTTCCAATGCCGTGATGTTTATACATCATACTTGTTACACCGTCGAATCTAAATCCATCGAAGTGGAATTCTTCGATGTAAAATCGTAGGTTACTCAACAAGAACCTCAAGACTTCGTGTTGGTTATAATTAAAAAGACGGCTGTCCCACAGTTCATGACGACCTTTGGCGCCTTCATGGAAATATAGATGATCCGTACCGTCGAATTCGTTGAGACCATCGAGGACGTTCTTGCACGCATGTGAGTGAACGATGTCGAGTAGGACAGTCAATCCCATTCCATGTGCTGTGTCAATCAGCTCCTTCAAATCCTCGGGGCTGCCATAGCGAGAACTAGCAGCGAAAAAACTAGTGACTTGATAGCCAAATGCTAATGTACGTCAGATGAGAGAGTATATTCAAGGGCATTTATTGAATGCCTACAAGCATAATATGCGTGTTCCATAATGGCCATGAGCTGTATGACATTATACCCCAGGTTCCTGATTCGGGGCAAGACGTTACGTGTAAATTCCTTATAGGTGCCAACACGTCCTTCAGCGGTGGATATACCGACGTGAGCCTCGTATATTCTGACGCCTTTGGGTTTTGGTGGCCTTGGGTGGTTAAATTTATATTTTTCGGTTGCCGGAGGGTTCCAAAAACGAGCGTCATAAATTGGTGATATATTTAAGTCTTGGGTCACCCGCTTGATCCAGGCAGGGAGACGTTCAATTCTTTGACCAGAGGGCAACAGCATAGATATCTGCCCCATTATTTAAGCCCATGAGCTCGTGTGTGTAGAAGCCAAACCTTGAGCTTAGAATCGTGAGGGATAGCACACCCGCCTGCAGCAATCGGTGGAATGGTCAATTCCCAGACGCCAAAGCTATCTTTTTTCATCGGGTGAGAGGTCCTGTTCCATTCGTCTTGAATGGGAATAGAGAGGGAACTTAACATGCTTTGTAGAGATCGAGATAAGACATGGAAGACTGACTGAAATCACCAATTAGATAGGCTTCGACTGCATTAGGTGCCCATTCCCTGTAGACCATCTGCCCGTTTGACGCGACATTGAATCCAAACCTGCGGTATCCTTGAGTAAACTTATCGTAACCACCCTCGTGCTGCTCGATCGTGTTCTTCCACTGTCTAAATATGTTGTGTCTGTGTATAATTGCAGGAACATTGGGCTCTAGATAGCCATCGAGTTCTAGTATTGCTTTCGGGTTGAGTGGCTGGGTGAGCATTTTATGTAAATTTTCCTTTGGTGGATGGATGGGGTTGGTGGTAATGGTATTGGGTGAAGAATGGTTTTTGCCTTGGTCGATTGTAGGTATTCGCTTAATCCAGAACACATGACGTCATTTGAGGACTTTCAAAAAAAATATATGCACGTTTAAGGTTTTACATGTAAGGCTTCTTGTTCTTAACGGAAATTACGAGTTTATAAATTACGGTATCTTCATATCTAGGGTGAGTGAACAACGTCCTTCAAGTTGTTGAAGTCTGTGTGGCTATAGCACTGGGTCGTGCGATATTGGGCATGAAAGACCGTCTACATAATTTGTTATGGGTGGGTGTTTGAAACATTCTAAGCACTTACCTATTGAGCACAAGACCTTTCAGTGCTCTGATCTCTCTTCTAAACTCTTCTTCAGAAGGATTGAAAGTATTTCCAGCTCCAGGAAACCCGATAGACTTGGAGTGTCCTCGGTAGGGTAGGTAGATTTGTGTTGTAATGTATCCAGTGAAATCCGTCAGAGTCTGAAGCGTGTGGTGATAAGGGCTTTGCCTTGGAGTCTTGGGGAAAGCTGATGATAAATTTGCGAGAGACGCAAGCAATGGTGGTGGGTCCTGGGGCTTTGGAACTTCATACGTCCACCGCGTAGGTTTTTGATCTTCTAGGTGCTCCCCATTGGCTGAGGGCGTGGGCAGAGAAGGCGTTCCGATAAAGAGGAGACAGGTTGAAAGGGTCTCCCAAAGCTTTTGCTGCGGGAAATGAATCGGCCAATTCATCAAGTTAAGCAAAAATTTCAACTACCTCGTACTTCAAGCCATCTTCTGATATTAACCATGGAATTTGTCCCTCGAGGTGTTGAAAAAGTTCCTCGGTAGTCGGCTTCGCAAGGTCTCCCTCTATGTCTTTATTAAAATCAGCTATTCCGCATCGGATGAGTGTTATTGGCGGTATGTTTTCCATCTCGCATGCATTTTTTTCAATTTCTTGTAGCACGCCGCCAATGGAATTGCAAGCTGCAAAATTGGAGGGTTCCTTATAGCGTTCTGGTCTTGGAAGGACAGAATATGATTCAGCTTGCGATTCCTTAAGGGAAGATAGCGAGGCTGTAAGTCTGCGCATAAGGGAAAGGTGGTGACTTTTGATGGAATGTCGCGCATTGGAAGTACTGGTGATCCGAGGTAAGAGAAAGTGCTACAGATGCCGTCAGGATCAAAGCTTACAAAAAAAGCGAGAGAAGTATCACGTACGTAATAAACAAAAACGAGGGCTGCTGAGCCTCCTGCTACCCACGAGAACAGGCGCATCAGACCGAGAAGCAGGTTTGGAAGGTTAGAAGGAAGTGGCTGGGGGTAGGTTCGTGGTGGGATCGTTGGTCTTGGCACTGGCTAAGAACTAAAGGTAAGTTATCCAAAGTGGTTAAAATGATAGGGTATGCGGGGTAAGTACCAGTTCACGTAGAAGTCTCTCCACCTCCAAGTCATTGAGACCTTTGTCCAATAAGAATTGACGTTTAGCGAAGATATCTTGGTTCTGGATTTGAGGGGATGTGAGGAAGGTGCGGGCCCGAGATAGAAGTTCAGATCTTTCTAAATTGGAATCTAGAGTTTGCGTTGGGGGGGTAGTCTCACCGGGAGATGGGACTTCTCCAAGAGTTGGATTTGATATGGCCTCTGGTCTAGGTTGATTGGAGGTAGTTGGCGCAACACCATTGGATTTAGGATCTTCTGACATGTTGAGAGGCTACGAATTCACCCTTCAGCTTCGAGCTTCAAGTCTGTACGCGTTGTATGAGGAATTGTCACTGTAAACGTTTTGGCAGCGGCGATACCGGCATTTAGTTACCTACTAACTTTCATGTGCCAGCTTGTTCTTGCAATCACGTGATTCAAACGAAATTGTAAGTTTATATTGTTCACATAGAGATATTCGCAGGTATCTGCTCCCTATAGCAATACAAGAAGAAACAAGAAGGTCAACCATCCTAGTCCGAGTTTCCGCTAAGGTGGTCACGAGACAGAGCTCCACACCCTTTGACAGGTCTGAGAGTATAGATCCTATTTTGAACATGTTGCAGAGGATAATCTTCGTTGACGGAGTATTCAGAATCTGTATTCTCAGTGGTATTTGTAAATGGTTTTGATGAAGCTATTCTACCTAGTAGCTTTGGTAGCTGCCGTTTCCGGCCAGTTGCATCCATCAAGACCTGCGAGATATCAGAAACTTCCGTCTCTGCGAGAGCGCGCGCGAATCCAGGATGTTTGGAGGGACGAGCGAGTATCTCGAATACCATCTCTTTTGGAAAAGTACAATGCCGATGCATGGCTGGTTAGCATTCTATTTAACTAGAAGTTCATGTCAATTAGCTTCCTTTTAGATGAGCCAACGCGAACATGCTGAAGATACGATTTGGTGGTCAATTAAGAATGCGACCGATTTTGGTGCCCATAGACGAACTATCTTGATGTTCCACAGGAACACGGCATCCTTGAAGGGACAGCCGAACCCACTTATCTGGATCGACAACACTGGTGACGTTTGGCCTGAGTTGCGGAGTATCCTCAAGGCATATGACCCTAATACCATCGTCCTGAACACGGACCGTGATATAGCTTTTGGAAGCGGTCTTCACGTCGGAGAGCTCGCCGTTTTGGAAGAACAACTGGGTAAACAATGGATGTCTAGGGTGACGAACGAGCCGCATTTGTCGATAGAATTCGTCGCGACCCGGGTGGACGGGCAACTGCATTATTATCGAAAGCTGCAAGAGATAGTATGGGCTATGCTCGAAGAGGGGTTTTCACACAGGGTGATTAAACCTGGGCTGACAACGACTGAGGTACGTTGCATGGAAATTCCAAGTTAATTCCTTACTTGGTATTTGAAGGACTTGGAATGGTGGTTTCGTGAACGAATGCAAACCTTGAATGTCACAACATGGAACCAACCGAGGATATCTGTCATAGTGGAAAGCTCATTTCCTGGATGGGAAGGCACACGGAATGTAATTCAAGAGGGGGATCTACTTCATATCGATTATGGGATAACTGCCTTGGGGTTGAATACGGACACCCAGCACATGGCTTATGTACTTCGTACCGACCCTCGGATGCCCGAAAACGATGCACCAGAGAGTCTCAAGGAGGGTATGAAGAAAAGTAACCGAATGCAGGATATCGTATTAGCAACGATGCGCCCAGGGCTAACTGGCAATGAAGTCCTTCGGTTGTGTTTAGCGCAGATGGAACGAGAAGGTATAGAGGGGCAAATATTTTCTCATCCAATCGGTGACTGGGGTCATGACGCTGGGGCAGTGATGGGTGAGTCTATTTTCCCAATCAAATGTTGCATAGCATATTGAGGTGCTGATAAGGATTTACAAATCTGCCCAAATACGTACCTGTCCTGGGAGAGCTGACCCTGCTACCAGACACCTATTATAGTATCGAACTCTATGCGTACCATTTTGTTCCAGAACGAAATGAAACTTTGAGGTTTCGTCAGGAGGAGAATGCTTATTGGTCGAAGGGGACTCAATCGTGGCGATTTGTTCGCGGCAGACAGGAAAAGTACCATTTGATTGACGGGAGGGAGAGAAATACATTTATTATCCAGACTTAAAAGCGCATCATATTTGTTCATTCGGTTGTTCATTGTAATAAGTTGACCACATGTGTATTGAGGCTCCAAGTTAGTGACAAGTTATAGTATTCCTTTGCGATAGTGGTATAGAGCATATAGGAAGATCCTCAGAACATGTTTGCGAGCTTGCTCGCTGCTTCACGTGCATCCAATCTTGGTCTAGTGGGCGCCACCCTGACTGAGCTTGACATTTGCTGGGGCTTAATATGACCCAAGGGATCAAAACTACTGTGTTGTGATGCTTGACCGTTCACATGAGATACATCGTGAAGAGGAGAGGCCGTACCTCCCCGAAGGGGATCAGCGTGGAGAAGATTATCCAACGGAGGGCGCTGTTGGGGCTCAGATACAAATGTTGAAGATGCAGAAACAGGTGCTAGGGGAGGGTGTGTAGGTTTTGTGGGGCTTATGAACATAGATTTAGTGCCGTCAACAAATCGGCCACCAAGGGGTGGTCCGTCGAAAGGAGGTCTTGCAAATGTAATTTGGCTAGGGGTAGGGGACGAAGGACCTGCGCCGGGAGTTTGCGGTGGTGCCGCGAATTTTGATTGAGGATATGTAGGTGCGGTAGAAAATGAATTCGAGTGAGCAGATAGTGGTTCCTGTCTTTGAAAAACAGATTGGGAAGAGGATAGAGGCCCTTGAGGGAACTGGTTTCGAGGGAGATTTCCTTGCTGAGGGTACCCTGGATGGGGGTGTTGTGGTGAAGAACCTGTGGTATGGGATGTGTTTGGAGGGCTTTGTAGATGAGGTGCTAGCTTTTGGTTACCGTTTGAAATGGGAGCTGATAGTGCAGCTGGAGGAATGGACGTTTCGTTAAATTCTTCAAGTGGTGGAATTACCGTCGGCTTGGGTACACCACTAACAATTGGAATGACCTTATTTGCGGCATTACTGACATCAACTCTAAGAGCTTCCAATTCCCGAAGGAGTTGCCGCTCATACATGATCGAAGAACGGGCATGCTCGATTAGAGCAGTTGTGATATCATCGTTAGCATAGTGGTTATGAATTTGCAGAGCCCGGTGTAAATTCTGGGATATTCCCTCTGCACGCTTGGAGAGTGTCTGCTCGTACTTGTTGGCCTACATTTGCAATGAGTGGAAAAGCGGGTTTAAAAAAAATATATTTTTACCTCTTCCATATCTTCCAAGGCTTCGTCTACGCGATCAGGCCGTATATTTGAACTTGCCTTGAGTCGCTCAATTTGTCGTCGTTTTGAAATTGTTGTCTTAACTGCCGCTTGATATTCTTCGAGCACTCCGGTGCGCATTAGCAATGTCTCCCTAGCAGACCTTGCATTCATTCCTTGATATCCTAAAGAATCACCAAGGACAACGCATTCACTGATGGCCTGGGCGTGATCAAGGTCGGCAACACTATGCCACGCTCGTCCAATTTTTCGAAATGCATTCCCAAGTGGAGGGTGAGCTTCAGTGGTAGCGACGTTAATAAGTTTATTCCCCATTTCGATGTGTACACTGGCAAGCGCTGTAATGTCGTCGTCAGATCTAGAGGAATTACAAACACGATTCAAGACTTACATTTTCGAGCAACTGCGAGTTTATCAACAGCTTTCGCGGTATCGAAGAATTGGCCTTCCAGCTTTGTCAATTCGAACCGAGCCCTCTGAAGTTCTTCGTCCTCATCGGGAACCCCTCTGCGCATAAGACCAAAGCCAGAAGATGTTTTTCGGCGAGGGCGGAGCGTTGGTTGATATCCAAAATCGTTTTCAATAAACGAACGAAGATCTTCATCGTGAACCAATATCGGATCCTCACATACCCGGGTGATCCATCTCTGTAGCATTATTTTTACAAGTCGATCATCCTCCTCATCAGTTGGAGCAGATGTTTGTGCCAGAGGAAGCGCAGGGATGATGGTCTGGGGATTGCTGTGAATTACGGACTCATAGAACTGTTGGAATTCCAAGTAGGACCGATTCACGTTCCGATATGTGGTACCAGTAAAGTTGGAAAGGTTAGTCTATAGAGAAGTTAGTTGGGAGTACAAAGTCGGCCGATTCCATGACTTACCTGTGCGTCAAATTTGACCAATATGTCCCTTCGGTTTCTATCTAGGCCAGTAATCCTCACTCTAAGGTAGGGCTCCGGCTTCTCATAATTGGCGCCGTTGAGTCCAACTGTATCCCGTGGCGATATAAGGCCTGCATCAGGCAGACCATATATTTGTGGCTCCTTCCCGTAAAGACCTGGCGTTGGACCTTTATCCGGAGTGGGAGGAACAGATATAGAGGGTGACGAAGCTCGGCGAAGGTTAGGAATGGGAGAATGAGATGAGTGTGGAGTTGTAGGCCATGGAGGGGTTTCGTTGTCACCAGCAAACACAGAAGCTGTTGAGCTCAGAGGATCAAACATGGACGAAAGAGGATAACGCTTGAAATAATATCTCTTGGAATTCAAAATGTCAAATTGTCGACAACTTCAAGTTCAATGTTAAGAGTGGTGGTTTACGTAATTGAGATTGGCCCGAGTCGGTGAGGACGTATAGTTTACGAGCAGGCATCATATACATAAAAGGGATACTACGAGGGTGCTCAGGACACTTGAGAATAAATGCCTGATGGGGAAGAAATTCCGAACAGATGGATATATAGTATAAATATTTCGAAAATCCGTCGACGATGAATGAGTGACAATCGTACAGTGTGAGTAAAGAGGAAAAAAGTTAAGAAGATGGACAATCAGGTATTTTCAGGTCTTTAAGGGTGCGACTACAGAATAGTGAAGTTAGTAACATTGGTACTTTTTTCCTATAGAACTATACTCACTCTGCATTGAAAAGACCCCACCAGCCCTGTAACTGGTGTTAGCCAACAATGAAGGATGACATCAATTGACGATACATACTTCAACTCCGCCAAATTGGATATCCTGGTTAAGAGCATGTTAGTCGCGAAACACTACAAGGAGATGCAAGACACACCTTCCATTCCTCGTCAAAGAACTATAAATAGAGATTGTGAGTGGCAGAACAAAATAGTAACCCTATAACGTTACCTCGAAAAAGAAGTATGGAACGCCAGCAGTATTTGCTTGGCATACAAAAGTATCCATGAAAGTTTGAAGGCCGGCTATTGAGGCGTCATCTGCACCATTGTTGGCATTCCCCGCATCAGATGATTTCTATAGGAATTCATTAGATGACGTAGAAAAGAACCCAGGGTATCCGCACCGTCGGCCAACCAGTCTCAGCAATATACATTTTCGGCTATGGTACACTTTAATCCATTGACACAAAATGATTTTTTGACGGAGAAAACCTACCTGATTGGGCAGAAGTGCTGCGGGTTTTACGTTGGTTTCCTCGAAGAAAGCGTTGACCCAGTCAGCAGCGGCTTCAGCAGTTGTGTTTGCAAACCATGCATGAACATTGGACAACTAAGGTCGTACAACTTTAGTCTAGTGTAGGAGTAGGACAGGAACTGTCAGAGACGTACTCCATAGTCAATGGAACTCAGTATTTCAGTGCTGAAAAAACTCCCAGCATCCGAGTTACCAACGGGTATGTTCTTTTTCAACCCAAGGCCAGCAAGCATTGCTCGCGTATCTTCGATGTCAGCCTTGAGAATAGCGGCACCTTCATCACGGTTAGTCGATTAAATCACTCGCGAAGTACAAGAAACATTTTAAAAAAATCACCTGCTTGTCCATTCACACCATTGGGGTCGTTATCTTCGCGAGCGGTGAGGTAGCTATCAATGTGTTAGCATAGCAATCAAGCTGTACGAATTGTGCGCAAACTTGAGCATGAATTCATTCCCAACGGTAACGCCCGCAATGTTGTTAGTCCCGTATGTCTGAATCGCATTCTTAATGATATCGCGCTGCCTAACATAGGGCTCGTTGTCTTCCGGCAACACATAATTTCCAAGGAACACCTCCATGTCAACCTTCGTTTGTTTGATTGCTTCCAGCTGATTAACGTCAGGCAATTTGCTTCGAAGGAACAGAAAGGATCATAACTCACAACGAGCGCCGTCTGGTTACAGTCAGCGCCATAAAGCCGGACGCGAGTAGTTAACTGAGACAAAAGCTGTGTGGTTTGAGTATCTACAAATATGCAAAATTATTGAATTCAATGCACCTGGATATCCTGAATAACATTTTCTGCCCCAATACTTGGAATAAGATAAGTAAGTAGCAGAAACAAATTAATACACACCTAATGAGTTACCACATTCTGGAAACATAGAGCCTTCTGGGGTGTATGCCATGCCATAAAATGATTTGTGTAACCTCGGATCCTTCGTAAAAACACTGGGGTCGTTACTGGGGCTCTTCTTACCACTCGAAGAACCAGGGGTATTCCTGTTGTTATTAGACACGATTATACCAGCCGCTACACCTCCTGCTATCAAAACTAGGAGCGCAAGAACACTCCCAATGACCTAGAGTGCACGTTAGAGCGGCGTGGTGGAGTACGGGAGACACGCACAATCCATTTTGACCGCCGTTGTCGGGCTGTGCCTTTCTCAAAGGAATTGGAACCTAGATTTTGGTATTCTGATGGATAGGCCATAGTACCAAATCGAGTGGTGGAACAGGTAAAGAGTGGGTGGGGGGGCGCAGCACAGTGCGACCTTGAATATGAATTGAAGAGAGAATGGAGTGATGAAAGACTGTTCCAGTCGTGGGCTTGGCCCAAGAGCAATAGATACACCACGCATGGCCGTCCTGACCCAATGACCAGAGACCTAAGCCAAAGGAAACCTTGGCGATCACAACATAAGCGGTACCAAGTATTGGTCTGTCCCCAAGAAACAGATGGGCAGGTGGTTGTCAATCACTATGATGAGACCACATTTTGAGTTTTTGATATTTACAGGTCGAGTCGTTATTGTAGGGAAAGGTCACTAGTCACTTGAACTGAAGTCAATCGACGGCTAGGAGGGGGCCACAATTTCTGACATCGCCACCAGCGCTTTTAATTAATTAAATAAAATGACCCAGAGTGCTGATAGATAATATGTAGTAATAAAAATATGTTGTGTCTATTGAATTCCTGTGAAATACTCACTCTTCCATCCACAGAGGCAATATATGTCCCATTCTCAAAACTTTCGTTCGCAGATATTTGTCAAGATCTTCTCCATACACCGCTTTCCCTCCTATCGGTGTACTACCGACCGCCCGCTCTTCATCCTCCTGCTTTGTATTCATAACTGCAGTAGGGGGTGGCTCTACGAGTGGCTGCTTCGCTTCTATTTGAAGCTGCCGCTTTTGCCAACTTCGTGGTATCATGGGTACACGTTCGACGACCCTCACACCTTCTGCTTGTAGAGCCTGCACCTTGTCGGGGTTGTTGGTAAGAACACGCACACCTTCGCTCGAGAGGGCATTATCCCCGAGACCCAGGTCCCGGAGTATAGCACCAGCAATTTCGTAGCCACGCTCGTCAGCCTGGTGCCCAAGCATGAGATTCGCGGTCACAGTATCGTGGCCCAAATCCTGCAGATTATAGGCACGGATCTTCGACAAAAGACCAATACCTCGACCCTCTTGCCGAAGGTACACGACGACACCACGCCCCGGAATTGTGGTGGGGCCAGCAAGCGGGGGTGGGGAGGAGACAGAGATGGGTTGTGAGATGAGCCGAATGGCTTCGTCAAGCTGCTCGCCACAGTCGCAGCGCATGCTACCCACTGTTTCACCAGTGAAACATTCCGAGTGGATGCGGATGAGTGGAGATGGAATTTCATTGATAATTTTAGGGACTGGGGTTGCTGAATCGGACGCGCAGTGGGATGTCGGGGAAAGCCGTCCGACATAAGCCCCCCGAGTAATACGGTCCATTTCAGTTTCACCATCCCATACTGCGTCCAGGCTCCGCGAACGGATAGGGGGCGCCGATATTGCTCCGGGGTTCTCGGAGAACTGGGCGGGATCGATGACAATGGCGAGATGTTCTTTGGCGTCGCGGTTGTTGTGATAGAGATGAAGGAATGCAGACACGTGGGGAGTGGGTATCCGCGTACGGGCCATACATTTAACGTCGACTGTAGCCGGCGGTGATTGTGGAATTGTTGTGGGTTCCGCCACAGTCATGTCCTTCGCCTGAAAGCTCACCTCCGCATTGGGTAAGTTATGCTTCTTGGGAGTATAGGAGTCGTCCGCGATTTTGAGTGCTTCCATCTCATATTCTAGTGGTTTATTCTCTTTGCCCTCCTCAGAAGCAATATCATGCAAACGCTGTCTCCTAGGGGCTTGACGGCTCACATAGGTAAGCCGTTTGCGGTCAGATTTCTTACTGGCATCCTGCCCACTCCACTTTGTCCAATCCCATGATCCCTCTCCTTCAGGAAGCATCACCCCGGGGAAGAAATCGTGGTGGTAATGGTTTCGGGTGACATTTGGCCCAGATGCAGCAGCAGCAGCAATAAGCAGCGGATCGAGTGCGGCATCTCGTCTAGCAAAAGATTTTGCTGTGGGTAGAGTTGGACCAGTCAGAATATCAAGCAAAGCCGCATCGGCATCGAGGTCATGGTGGCCGGAATCAGGAAAATGACGCTGGAGGATGCCTGTGGACATAGCGACAGCCCGTGAGTGAAAAGAAAGATGGGTGGGAAGGGTTGAATAAAGTTTTGGGTCAGCAAGCGTTTATGTACGGAAGAGATCGTTTGGAATTCGTCAGAAGACTTTCTAAAGTTTGTCAGTGAAATCCATTCACATGTCCGGCTATTAGAAAGCTTGATCACTCCGATCACGTAAGCACGTGCGCAGATATGTGACCAGCTCGGCTAAAATCCGACCTTCAGTACACACGTCGTGAGTCCGACTCCTACGGCGTACTTGGTAGTAAGTTTTTGTTTCTCTTCTTCCCTCTTGCATTTTTCAGACGGTCCATGTCCAAAGCCCGTGAATTCCAGGAGTGCGGGCGGTGTGCTATGGATTGACCATTATCCGTGACTTTTCTTTCGCCACTCCTGCAGTAGTCAGAATGCGTCTGATGCTGCAAATCTCATTAATGCTTTATTCATTTTCTCAGTAAGTGCTGACCACATTTTTCCGAATAATTATCCTAACTCTACCAAGAGTACTTGCACAGGCTATACCAACATCAATGAACATGCCCGTTCCTTCCAATTCTACATGGTCAGGTAGCACCGCAGCTACCAGTGGTTCTCACAGTTCTGCATCCCACCATCCTATTCCAACACATTCACGTAATCCTCATATATTAACAACCTTTCTTGTCCCGACCCTCATCACTATTACCCACAGTCGACCACTCATAGAGCCCACCCACGCAAAGGATCGGGGTCCTGGTTCTCGAGGGAACCCGACGGGAGGTCATCGTCAATCTCGGCAACAAAAACCCATCATTATATTCTTCGAGGTTTTATGTGGAACAGTCATTTTTGGAATTCTCGTATGTTTACTTCGCTGTTGTTACAGTTACAAGAGGACACCAAGTCACGATCGGGTCATGGGCGTAGTCAATAGATATCGTCTACAGCAAGAATTAGAGGATCTAGAACGCAACCCGCTTGCTCGAAGACATGGGTCCATCGATGAACCAGCCCCACCTTATCTTCCGCGACCTCCTTCCTATATTTCTTTGGTAGAACCTCCCCCACTAAGGCCGACGACCCAAACAAACGCGATCAACTATATTGAAATGTCTACCACAAGCTCTCCGCCCATCAGGAGGGGGTCACTGGAGGTACTGATGCCCCGTATCTCGCATCCACCCAATATCTTGAATGGATAACCCCTTGACGACATTAGTGTTGGTATACTATTCATATAGGATCACCAGACAGGAGATGATCACAATAGATGTCCATGGTGTCCAGGTGGAAACATGGGAAGAGAACATGTAGTATACATGTGCTTTGTTTAGTCTAAGGACAGCGCCGACCCCATTGGACGCTATGTTTTTAGCTATCGAATAACTTATTTCTATGCTTGTCAGGATGGGCCTCGTTTCTTAGGTGTATTTCTCCGGTGGAACCTATGCTGTTTCCACCCCCTTTGCTAGTGATAATATTCAGTGCTACTTACAACCCCGGACAGGTACCTGCATTTTATCATAAATTATATATATTTCAATTACCCTTTTCCTGGGCTATGTGTGCGTTATTACATCACATATATAATTTAGCATGTAAACGTAGAATACGTGTGCTTCTCATGACAGAGGACTACAAGCACTTTCCTCGCAAAAACTGTGGAGAAATTTTGAGTGGAGAACTGACGTGTTATAAAAAAAAAAGGGGAAATCATTTTGAGTACCAAGCGAATCGTGAACAACCTGGTTTCGCGCTGGCACTGCGAACATTGGACAGTTCATAACCACGACACGATTGGACAATTTTCGTGTCTTTCCGTGCTATCATGGTATTGTCAAAAGCTACTTCAAAAGCTATACCTAAACGCAACCAATTCCAGTCCATCCCACTACAGGCGACTAACGCAATCGCGACTGTTTTGCCGGTTTCTCTCATTATTTTTGCGTATGAACGTGCCCTGCTCCCTTTGTACGGTTCTGGGCCGACCACTTTACTACTCGACAAAGCTTTGTTAGTAGCCGTTATCTTAGCCGTGGTACACCCCTTCAAAATTCACACTTCCTGGAATTGGTTGTGTGCTGCTCTGAGTTTGACTCTGGCACCCAATGCGACTTATTATGTCGCAGTCCTGACTTCGAGACAAAAGTATCCGATACTTGGCCCAGCCGTCACGCATGCGATTGTACTCGTGCCGTTGGTGCTTATTCTGACTACAATTGCGGTTGATATAGATGTGTGTCTCAGCCCAGGTCCCAGTTTTACTCTCTGACGCGTTGCACAGCCAAGAAAAACTACCGTTGCACTTATTAGCACTTCGCGACCTCCAATTATCCAACGACTAGCTTCAGGAGGGATATGTTATGTTGTGGTGATGTTCTTGTCGCATTTTTGGAAGGGACTATCACATCTGAATAATGTATCTGAGAGCCAAATAGTACGCGTTTCCCATTCTAGCCATCTATCGTTCTAAATTGTCGTGTAGTTCCTTGGAATAGCTGGTATTGCATATGGTCTCTGGATATTACAGGTTCCTATGGGAGCTACTGCACAGAAACAACCTCAAAACTCGGTTTCACCAGGAGTCCAAATGAAAGTGGCAATACTAGCTGCACTAATTGGAATACAGTGGTCTATGTACCCAGTCCTTTCTTCCCCGGTCCTTCCTCACCCATTACAAGAGACATTTACACATCCATCAGGTTCTCTGCAAATACATTCCTCGGTACAATCCACCACAGGCTTGATTGTGGTAGGAGAAGCCCTTCCCCCGCCGGGTTACACTGGCGGAGAAGATCATGAGATGCATTCTGTGCGGTATTTGCGGGCGTCGCATTCGATTTTAGGAGGTGTTTGGATGGGCGAAAAGGTGAACACATTGAATGATGAAGACCCACTTGAGGATCTATACGGGGCGCGACTAGGCGATTCTATCTATAGCACATTTGTGCTGCAGGAAGCTGCTCGGCTGATCAATAGTACAGAACAAGGGAAAACGGATTCTATTGAAAATGCTTTGATTATGTATGGATTTATTATTTTGTTGTTCCGTCCTTTGTACTGACTATGTTTGAAGTGGGCTGGGTGCGGGTATCTCAGCTACTGCTTTCATGCGACATGGGCTATCCACATCGATTATAGAAATTGACCCTGCTGTATATAATGCGGCAAGCAGGTTCTTTGGGTTACCGGATCCAGGGCCCGGAAACCTATTCCTCGAGGATGCTAGATCTTGGGCTGCGAGGAAGCGGGAGAGCATCAAGGAGGGCAATAACGAGACACTCTACGACATTGTCATCCACGATTGCTTTTCTGGAGGCGGTGTCCCCGAACACATCTTTACCATGGAATTCTGGGAAGACCTCAAGACGGTCATCAAACCGGAGGGCATAATCGTAGTCGTAAGTTTGCTGAATTATATTTGACGCTTTTGATGAAGACGCCATTCGACAGAATTTTGCGGGAGTCCTTCGATCTGATTCCTCAAAAATGGTAATTCAGACAGTGGAAAAGAACTTTGGCCACTGTCGTGCTTTCCATGATGTCTTTGGAGAATTCACGGACGAGAAATATGGAACTGATTTTGTCAACATGGTGGGTCAACTTGATGATGTCATATTAATGAAATGTTGAGAATGTTTAGGTTCTCTTTTGCACTCGGTCAAAGGCTCCCCTGACATTTCGAAAACCCCATAGCTCAGATTATCTCGGATCTCCGTTGCGGCGTCATGTTCTAAACTCCCTTTCTACCCGAGAAATAAAACTCGATCTCATCAGAAATAGCACAAGCGAGGAAGATAACAATAAGTTCATCTTGACAGATGCTTACAACCCTTTGGGAAAATTGCAGGACAAGCAAGGCCTTGAACACTGGGCTGGTATGTGATGTCGCATTTATACCTTCTCTTACCTCCTACTAACATGGTCATGTAGTGATGAGAGAAGTACTGCCAGATGTACACTGGGAAACGTATTAGGCTAAGAACTGCAGATATAAGTATGCTGCGTGTATGTACGAGTAGATAGTACTATTATATTTCAAGACAGGTAAGAGATATAAAAAAGACTAGACCGGCGAGTGCCGAGAATTGATTAACGTTATTATTTAGCATCGACCCTTTGTGGGCGGCTTGGTGGGACGGACTTAGACGTTATACATTTTTGTCCCATAGCAACACCAATATACTTATCAACCTTTCCAGTCTCAAAGACCTCCGCCTTATTGTGGTTGTTGGCCACTTCGAGGCATAAGTGTTTCTCTTGGAAGACTATATGTCGGACCTCCGAATATCGTCGCCCATATCGTCGTCACCTGGTCATTCAACTACGATTGCAAGGCCTTCGTGGCCCTGGCAAGTGTCATCGTTGCGTTCCTCTACTAGCGGCGTGAATCCGTCTCCTGTCTTGTGGGATCAAAGATCTTCATTCTTGGGCTCTTCACGCTCAGCAACTCGCAGTCCTGGCGTTAATTCAAGCCCGGGGTCTATAATGTGGCAGCCAACTCCAACATCAAGGCACAGCATATCTTCTGTCATGGGCGGGGCAAGCATCTCCAGTCAAGACGATTCGACACGGCAATGGACGTTCATGGCATGTTTCATCGTTCTCCCAGCAAGTTACAATCATTTATGAAGATGTCTCACAGGGCTTTGAATGGGTTGTTCGTGATGTCCACAAATTGAAAGATTATGTCGAGGGAGGGGAGACAGCGAGAGACGCAGAATTTGATATTCTCAAACATTCTCCAATGCTGGGAGATAACAAATTTAAGTTAGAAATTGGTATGGTTTTTCGAATATCCGAGATCTAAAACTCAGGTTTTGGAACAGTGCCGACACAATCGAGCGAGGGGTCTACTACCAAGCCCACCCTTTCTCTCTATATATCCTCTATGATGGTAGACTATGCTCAAAACGACTATGAGCTATCAGCATCGATGATGACAGCCATCAAATGCCAGGCCGATTGTCCCGGGGAACGAGGTGCTCCCCCGGAGTGGGTTTGGGAGTTCTGGCAGATGGATTGGGTCTTTCGACAAGAACACGAGGTTTGGGGTGAGAGAAAACGCGTAACTTCGTTGAATAAACTGAATTTTTTTCATCCACATAGAATGTCCATTACCACCCCTTTCTGCTTTGCTGGAGAACCAGAGGATTCAAACAACAGATTCGTTCGTTATATGCATTCAGATTCATTGCCCCTCCGGTCCGTCCTTCCCTCAACAGCCTTCAGTATATTCTGTACCGCGGGATCTTTTGGAGGGTCTTGAAGCTTCATTGGATAATCCAAGTGTGTGACACTCTCTTGATTGTAGTAATATATTCTGAGATTGGTCTTGTAGATACTGGAGACGTGCGCTTCGTGTGTTTAGAGAAGTTAAGCCCTGATGCGCAGGCCTCCCCCAATCTTCACTCATCCGAAACCGCAAGCATGCGATCGTCATCTTCTGCATCCTCTTGTTCACCTTTCTCCGCACGAACGACTGCACGCAAACGAATAATCTACGCACATTCTGATATTCTTACACGAAGGTCGGAGTATTTTGCCACCATGCTTTCCTCTTCGTTTTCAGAGAATCCAGTGCTAGTTCAGGGCGAAAGAAAGCTATACACTATAGTTGTAGAAGAGGCTGATTTTGAGACAATGTATTGGCTCCTCAAATTCTGTTATGCGAACTGGTTGCTTTTCAAAGAGCACGACGATCCCAGGGCAGCTGTGGATGGTGTCGGTGTCGGGTGGAGCGCGAGGTGGCTCAATTCCCAAGGGGGGGAATGGGATTGGAAAACTTTCCGGAAGAGTTGTGTTGACGAGGGCACTACGGATACTAGGAGCGCAACAAGTGGTGAAAGCCTGCTTTCTTCTGGCGATGCAAAGACCTCAATTAGAAAAGGTAAAATATTCGAGCCGGGTACGACCCCCGTCGCATCCCTTCCACCAAACAGCCCCTCAACTTCAAGACACGGTCCAAAGTTGGCATCTACGTCAGCCACTTCTCGCCAACCAACACCAAGCTCTTCCCGCCGTGCTCCTCCTGCGGCTTCAACGCCGAACACGCTGGCAATGAACATGGGGAACACACCATCCGTTCCCCGGACGAAGCCTGTTCCGATCCCTGTTACAAATACCGCATTCGCCACGGCTTCTCATCCTGGTTATCCAATTTCCCCCCGGACAGGAAGACCACACTCCTCAAACCTCGGCTCCGTACCGGATCCTCACCCTCATCCCACACCGGCACCACGGCCTGCATCTGCTCTTTCTATGTACCAAATCGCTCACAGATACTCAATGCCAACCTTGGCAACTTTAGCATTAGAACACATGATGTCTACTATCACGCCCCAGTCCAGTTTTGCTCTCCTCCTTGCAACGTCCGTGTGGGATGAATTACACGTACTCGTTGAGGTCTGCCCTTTGCCTGTGTACTTGGTTACTCTTCTTATCAGTATAAACAGGATTACGTGACAGAGAAATGGGATGAAGTATCAGTTTCTAAGGAATTTGAGCAATGTTGTCAAGAAGTCGCAGCCGGAGAGTAAGTTTGATTCTATATCATGCAAGTCACTCCTACTGATTCTGGTCGCCCAGATGGGGGCCCGAAGGAGGAAAGACTCTAATGAGTATATTTCGCCGACTCCGCTCTCCCAATGCAATTGCATAAGTCCGTCATCATCAGCAATCCCGGTTATAGTCCAGGTAGGCTCTATTAGCGACATCTTGTACACTAGTATAAATTTACTATAGAATATCAATATCTGTAAGATACTACATTAGGCTGGTGATGGGGCCGATATAAGTTCGAGCTTCGATGAAATTTGAATGCATGTACAATACACACTGCGAAGGCCGCCTGAAAATAGGTTAAAGAAAGCGTTGAAACTGTTGGCAATCGAGGAAACCAGTGTCCACAATACCTATATGATAGGCCTCTGTGCAACTAGGCTACGATCAGCTAAATTCCAGACCTGGGCCTCTAGATTGTACATGGGAAAAGGTATGCCAGATAAGGATAAAAACAACAATTGAATTCTGTGTATTAGCAACATCATTATTATCCAGAAGATAAGGCAGAGCTGGAGAAATACTTCAAAAATGAACCATTGTCGGCATTCGCCGATTCAATCTTACATGCGTCCATGTGGATTTGATTGTTCACCAAAAATGACCATGTCTCGTCTAAAGCAAACATCGGTCAAGCTCGTACCATCATGTTCTCTTTCGGTATCAGGTCTTCGAAATTTCTGGTGTCTAGTGTAGTACACAAACGATTATTAGCAAGTACAGCGCGGAGTACCCAATCTTTCCACATTCCTGTTATCGACTTCACCCAATTTCGAGAAGCCACTGCACTATCCGATAGGAAACGTATAGCAGACAAAATCGTATCAGCATTCAAGGAAAGTGGATTTATATATCTGTCGGGCCATGGCATACCTTCTGGTGTGGTTCATTTCTCTTTTTTTCTTTCTGCCTCATAAATCACCTCCGACAGCCACTATCCAGGCCACCTTTGCAAAGGTTACCGTCATAAGACTTCAGAATTGACTCAATACTGAATGCCACTTTTAGAGTGCAGAATTTTTCCGAATGCCGGACGAAAATAAAGTCTGTCTGACAATTCACCATCAATATACCGAAAGAGTGACATGATTTTAGGCGGAACTTGCATGGGAGGATCCACGCTCGAATCGCGGTTATGTTAAAATTGGGCGGGAACGTGTGACACAATCTGCAGACCCAGACGAGATTGCAGCGTTACGCGCTAAAGCACCCGATTTTAAGGAAACCATGGAAATTGGCCGCGATTGGGATGCAGAATGGAATAATCGATGGCCTCGTGAGACCGATGTCCCACATTTCAAACAGACTATGTTGAATTTTTATCAAGTAAGTTTCTATCTACCCAAAACAGCCAAAACAGTATAACCCTGACTGCCTTAGATTTGTCATAGCTTACATGTTGAAGTTATGCGTTCCATAGCCCTAGGTCTTGAAATTGAAGAGTCATTTTTTGACGCCAAGATAAATGAACAGTGCCACAACTTGAGGCTCCTATCGTACCCACCTATCAAAAGGACTCTACTAGAAGGAGAAGGTCAAGCTCGAGCCGGTTCCCATAGCGGTGGGATTCAAGTTTAAACCTGCCTAACAACATGTTTAATGAGATTCAGATTACGGGACCCTAACTCTTCTGTTTCAGGATTTGGTAAGACTTCGATTTAGCACATTTTCCCTATGTCTTTTATCATGTTTTAATGGTAGGTTGGTGGGCTTGAAGTTCAAAATCCCCATACGGGCGATTTTATCCCGGCCACGCCGATAGTAAGTTCTGATCATATATTATGTATATCTCAAATGATTATCTATGACTTCAGCCAGGGACAATTGTCATAAACGTTGGGGACCTTCTTGCGCGCTGGAGCAACGACGTTCTACGTTCTACACTTCATCGTGTTGTTGCACCGACAGCCGAAAAACTCCATGAAACTGAGACGATAACTCCAGTCCGACAATCTATTGCGTTTTTTTGCAACCCAAATTTCGACACCAAGATAGCTTGCCTACCAAATTGTGGAAAGGTGGCGAAATATCCACCTGTCAACACAGGCGATTATATTGTTGGTCGTTTAGCGGTGACATATACATGAGACATTATTAATATCATGATATGGGTGGTGTAAACCTAATATACTATTGTGTATTCTATGCTAAACCCAACCGCAAAGTCCAGGGTCATTCTCCAGAAATCAATCATCCACCAAATTATCGCCAGATCCCCCATCCAGCACATATTCCACCTTTGTTTCTTCAGGCCACTTAGTAATATCCCAGCCAGGGCCACCGATGAGGGGTTTTTTTGGAGCGTTTCGTAAATGCTCTTTATACTCCTTCCAAACACAAGAAAGCACAAAATTTGGGCTGCCATCACGTTCATCAGTGTCTACTGCTCTTGCGAACCATTTCTCTTGCGTGAAGAGTTTTTTGAGCAGCGTGATTCTATTCTCCACCTCGATATCTTGGTCCTCAGGCAACGTCTTGCCAAATTCTATCAGGCGAGCCATTTCTAAAGCTAGATGAGCCGAAGTTTTATCTTGGAATAGCCTTTTTGCGACTGTCTTGCAGAATAGGGCATATTTATCACCGCCGAACATAATTTCCATGTCGTTGCCCCACTCTTCCGCTCTTTGGAGGAAATCCTCCAATGACGGAAAGGTTGTCGATTCAAGGTAACCGGCTTTGTCTATGGCGCGCAAGACGGTGATGACTGCAGCACCATAAAATTTGTTGGTAATTCTGATACGGTCTTCATCTTCACAAGCTACATCATCAAGTGAGAGTGCAAACCAACCAAATGACCAAGAACCATTTACCCAACCAAGACGAATCAAGTTGATTGAAAACAGTCAGGCCTTCCAGGATGAAATACGCTTCGGCATAATCTTTCTTGTTGATTTTGGAATATACCATAGCAAGTGCCTTGTCCACTAGGTCAAAAACAGCCTGTGCATAAAACTCTGGTTCTTAAATCAGGAATGGCGAACAGTGAAATTGAAGGATACGTCGGCTCCACTCACCATCGTAAATATACATATCGAATACATCAGGATTTCTCCTCCTTGCCTTGGCGAAGAGGTCAATTACCAGATCTCTAGCTTTGAGGGACATAAAAGTCTGGATATTCAAGAAAGTATACCCCAGAGGTATCGATTTCTGCAGTAACATGTCAAATTCTCGTGATAAACGCTGTCGCTCTTACACTCACGTTTGAATTAGATACCATAATGGACTGTCGGCTCTGACGGAGGTGTAGAGAAAATATATCATTTTCCCTCAGGCTCGCAAGGTGATTATAATTAAATTAGTCTGGGCCAGACACGAGGACATTACACTGGTGGCGCGTTCCTGACGATGTCATGATTTCTATTCAATTTGACTACCCGTCTTACGACATCGGAGTGTTAGTTTCTCGAAGAGCCGAAAATTGTGGGGAAAGAGATATAATAATAATTATCATTCCGAACGAAAGCGAGATTCATGGGGATGGAGGATCACTGTCAACCACGTCAAGCAATGTGTGTTGTAAAATTTAATAGATCGTAGGTATCTGCCAATGTATATGATAGGGGCATGAGTTGCTGAAATATTACCTCATTTCTTCCTAAAAAGCCCCAACGTATGTTGTCCGCCACACGATGCGGAGACGGCGGCCCAAGACCCCCCTTCCTTCCGTACAATCATACGCGGTGTCTTTACCTCCACGTCGGGAACACCAAGCTCACCTTGAGTTCCCTGACCCCAGCAATATAACGCCCCACCTTGAGTGACAGCCATATTACTATGCGGCCCCGAAGAAATATGCACAATGGGATCGTCTGGGTCCGGGAAAGTTACCGGAACGGGTTCCGTAACAAAATCTGGATCAACCCGGTCCTTGAAGGCTGGATCATCGTCTGCAAGTCCTAGTTGTCCTGCATTCGAGCGCCCACAAGCATACAACTTCCCGCTAGATGTCAAGAACAAGGTGTGGTGATTTCCTCCATCAATTTGGATAACTTCATCACCATTTAGCTCTTCTTTGCTAAGTCGCATGACTTTTTGCGGCAGTTGGACGACGGCATCATCCGACGTTTCGTAGCCAGTACCAGTTTGCCCCATACTATTGAGGCCCCATCCCCAAACATCACCAACATCATCTATAGCGAATGAATGGAAGGATCCAGCACCAATTTTGACAGCTTTCCGGGAACGATTCCCAAGGGTTACTTTTTCAGGAACTGTGCCATGGATTTTTCGACGCTCCAGCACTTTCCGACCGAGCTGAGCTTGCTCGCCAGCGCCCCACGTGTAAATATTCCCATGAGTAGTTAACACCAAAAGATGGTTGCTACCAGCAGCGATAGAACTGACTTTCTCTGTATCACCAGGCTTGTCTCTAAGTTCGAGGATAGGCACAGGAAGGAATTGATGCTTGAGTCCGTTCGAGAAACCGAGAGATCCTTCATTAACCTATAATCATGTCTTTTGATCAATTCAAACTCTAGAAATATGTTGTAATAACATACTCGGAAAGACCCCCATACTCGAAGATCTCCTTCATCACTTATCGCAGCACAAATGCTATCACCACTGGCAACTTGTACCGCACGGAAATTCTCGTCCACCAATGATTGTAGAGGGTGTGGTATGCTTGTGAGGTCGTCAACATCTAAAAAAGCACCCGGATTGTTGGGGTCGGGGACGTTGTGTGTGATGCGCCCCAAGGCAGCATCATCATTCACTCCACATGTCCACACCTAAAATAAATTGGTTATTTCATTTTGAAAAAGGAATGAAAAAAATTAAAGAGGCACTAACTGTTCCTTTTTCGTCGACAAAGAGTGAGTGTAGGCCACCCCCAACGATATATTCTAGTCCAGCGCCTTCTTCACCGAATGTACCGTCTTGGATATTTTCCTCAACCCATAAGTTTCGCTTCGGCTTATCGAGTTCTCCTAAAACATCAGGACCCATGCCAAACTGCCCAAAGTTTCCCGCGCCCCACGCAAAGAGCTGAAGCCCTGGGCGCAAATGTGGCGGGGGAGTAGGGAGAGGATTGAAGTAAGGTTTTATCTGTGGCATGGGGGAAGGCAAGGCTTCAGGAATGACCTGAAGCTTTGAAGAAGCCTTTTTTACGGTGGCCGCCAGCGTTTTTTTGGCTGTAGTCACTTTGGAGGGTGGTTTACGAGATTTTGTAGGTGCTGGTGCCGGTGGATCATTCTCCGGTTTCTGGGCTGTGCGCGCGCGCTTCATTGTGGGTGAAGGAGGCCGTTCAGGCGAAGCAGCGCGTTTTTTAGTGGGGTGGCTTTTGGGCCGAGTGGGCATCCTTTCCAAAACCTTTGGTGCAGGTTGCGCTTCAGGCTTGAGCGAAGCTGCACGAGTGGAACGTCGAGGAGGCATTGAGGCCCGATCTACCAATTACTTGCAGTGCTTGAGCCAGATCGCTAAAAGTAAAAATGGGCAATGCACAGTGTATAGGCTTCGTAAGGTTAGATGGTGGTGGAGAAGAAGAGAAAACCTTCAAGGGCACGAATTTTTGGCCAGACCTGCTGAACGCTTCAACACCTATAGGTCACATGACATGCGCGTTGTGGATGCCTATTGACATTATATGTGGTGCTGTTTGTCTTCTTCATTGAGTTGATTATTTTTGTCTCTATCTCGACGCCTCACCAATATATCTTGACATCGTGCCTTGCCTCCCCCCTGTGTCGAGCTTGCCTGTCTTTCACTTCACATCAAATCCAGCTGTTTCTGTATTAAACGCAGAATCACGGCCCCATAAAAAGGCTAGGTTTCCTTTTTGCATACGCTACTTGTAGCTGGCTATCTAGTTTGAAAAGGATCATTCAAACTCCCTCGCGATGTGACTCACTAAAATTCCGGAAAGTCTATGTCGATGCGGAGAAGTTGTCAATGACATGTCACCAAGGGGAGATGTGGACCACCTCATGTTGGACTACGATCCACATATGTGTATCAAGGTAGACTGTAAACTGCACAACCGCATCCACACCCATACTATCAACAAGGTAATCCACAAGTCAACCCACATCGCCTCCCCCAAATAGAACAAGGGAAGCGTGGGCTTTATCATGCATCTATCGATATCACTTCCCAACCTGCAGCATACCAACCTACCCCCATCCATCTCTATTTTTATTTCACCCTTCGGTGTCTTTCTCAGTGACAGGGGTAGGAAGTGAGAGCAATGTTCTCCGGACCAACCCTACTTCAGACCACGTTCGATATATGCAATCTTTAAGAGTGTGTCCTATTGTAATACAAGTAGTGAACCTGGTGAATCCTTAGGTTACAGTCTTTCCATCAAGATAGAAAATGATGTAATATTCCAACCGGGATGGCTATGATCGGCCCGAGCTACAACTTCTTCAATTGTGACAGTCTAACCCTACCACGGTCATGTCTTCGGCAAGGACTTCTCATTCGTTTACTCTGGTCCATATAAACAGTACTTCCAAGCATAGTGTGGTTTTACTACTGGAAGGACATCCCCAATCATTATCACCAGAGCACGCGCCAATATGAGAGCCGCCTTTTTTGTTCAGCGGGCAAGTTTCATCAAATGAAATTTACTATCGTGTGTCGTTGACAAGAATTGTTCCAGCGATTGTTTCACAAGGCACACTATGGTCCTTATATTTCAGAATCATCCCCGAATCTGAACAGCTTCAGACAGGGTGAAGGAGCCGAGGAGTAGGTTCAGAAACCAACGAACCAACGAACCCGATTGACGTGAATAGATTCATAGTGTCCAATCCCGCAACTGGTGAAAGCTTGTGCAGGTGAGGCCCTGCCTAATACATATAGCTGCGTGTTTAAGTATAACTCAATAGAATTACATGTGCATCGCCGGAAGTCGTGAACAGTGCTGTAAATAATGCACAATCTGCGTTCAGTTCCGGCGTATGGTCGAGATCCCCAGCAATTCATCGCTCCAAAGTGCTTTCGAAACTTGCTCGGTCCCTTGAAGCCCGCATTCCCGAACTCGCAAAAATAGAGTCTTTGCAGACTGGGAGGACGGTTCGCGAAATGCAAGCACAACTTGGCCGCCTTCCGGAATGGCTGTAAGCTTACCTCTGTTTTCCTTTCTTCTCCCGCATCTTATACATACAGCGATTACTTTTCAGCCTTACTAAGAACTAATCAGTCGTTTATCGCTCCAACGCAGGGAAAACTGTTGAATTACGTAGATCGTGTACCACTTGGGGTTGTTGCTCAAATCACAGTGAGTAGTCTAGTACCTTCTCGAGCATATTGTATACGCATTGATGTCTAACAATCAAGCCATTCAATCACCCACTTTTGATTGCGGTAAAGAAGATTGCTCCAGCACTCGCTGCCGGAAACTCTGTGATTGTGAAGCCATCTGAGGTAATCCAATTTATAATTTCTCTTGGGGGGTAATAACTGGTGATATACTAACCTTCCTAGCTAGCGCCTATCACAGTTCTTGAATTTGCGGAAATGGCGGAAGCTGCTGGCGGTAATAAATGTCATTTGTTGTCCTAAATTTATTAATCCAGGTAAATAGTTCCTCCGGGAGTCCTGACCGTTCTTCCCGGGTTTGGCCCAACGACCGGCAGAGAGCTCGCTAACAATAAACTGATTAAGAAGGTCGACATCACAGTGAGTTAACGATCACATTTATCATCATGTATCGCGAGAACCTACTTTGGTATACAGGCTGGCACACAAACTGGTCGCGTCCTTGGTGGCATTGCCGGTGCGAACCTAGCTTCATACACAGCGGAACTAGGCGGGAAGGTAGATGATGAATATTTTTCTTCTAATTTTTACAACCAATCCTTATTTCTTATTAGGCCCCAATAGTTGTTTTCGATGATGCTGACCTCATTTCTGCTGTAAATGGGACAGCCTTTGCTTCTTTTGTTGCCTCTGGCCAAACCTGTGTATCTGGAACCCGTATCCTGTTACAAGACGATATTTATGATCGTTTTATGCCTTTGTTTTTGGAGAAAGTCGAAAACATCAAACGTAGGATGGGAAATCGTGAGCGGACATTTTTGTCTCTACGAAGCAGCTTTGTACCAACCAATCGTATAATAATCTAGCTCTGAATCCAAAGTCGACTATGGGAACGATCATATCACTTGACCACCTCCAACGAATTGAATTGATGATGAAGCGCACTCGAGGTACAGTTGTGAAAGGAGGTCACCGCATGATTGGCAAATCGGACCTCGATGGGTTTGATTTTTTCCCTGGAAATTTCTTCCCACCTACAGTCGTAACTGAAATTAGCGTTGAGGACGAGTTGTGGAAGGAAGAAGTTTTTGGACCTGTGGTTGTCGTCAAGCGGTTCATGGTGTGGCTCGATCATAATAGACGTCTACACTTTCATACTCAATCTTCCACTAGACTGAAGCTGAGGGCGTTCTGTTGGCAAACAACTCGAAATATGGACTAGGAGCGGGTATATGGACTTCGAACCTATCACGGGCTCACCGCGTAGCGTCAGAAATTGAGTCAGGCTTGTGTTGGGTGAATACCCATCACCGAAATGATCCAAGTTCTCCCTGGTGTGTATTTCCAAGCCCAAGGAACTATTTCCTCAATAAAATAATGTAGGGGAGGAATGAAAGACAGCGGAATTGGAAGAGAGAATGGATTGGAAGCACTGGAATCCTGTGTGTCCTTTTGCTTTAGTCTGGATAGCGTACTAACGCAGGCCTTAGATTCCCAGAGCAAGTCTACCATCGTAAATATCGCGACAGTTGAAGAGACCAGGCAGTTGGATGATTGGTTTGCGGATGTTTCCGAGGAATGCAGATACGGATGATCCTTCTCATTCCACATTATCTTGCACATTATTTGGGGTGATGATATTACAAATGGTGTATGATACAATGGGGTTCTGCACCTGTCCGTCGAGATTATGGATAAATAAAGAAGGGAAGAACACTTAGCCCGTTGTTCTGACGGCTTCCTGCCGAGTAGGCGTCTATACATCAAAATGAGCTAGAAACGACTATAGTTTGCAGACAAAGCCCTACCTCTCCAACCTCTACAGGGGGCTCATCCAAAAAGTCGGGCACCTTGTTTAGATCAGCCAAATATGATGCACCTTCCTCTTCCTCTTCTAGAGCCAAAGCGTCCAATTCTAGACATGCAACAGTAATAAAATATTATGGTGACATAGACCAACAAGTAGAAGGTATTTACCAGCCTCAAGATCAGCTTCGTCTATTTCATCTGGCACGGCATACGATCGTCCCAATGTTTCCTGTATTTCGTTCGCCTGCTCCAACAAGTCTTCCATGTCATAATGTATATTCTGTAATGTCGCTTTCAACGCCAGATCCGGTTGTCCCAGAGATAATAAGAATTACCTCGATCTTATCAATGTCTATCTTCCCGTACTGCTTTCGCATTTCCTTGTTCGCGGTTTGCATTGCATCAACAGTGGCCATTGTGTTTCGAAGATTATCAGTGGTAAGTGCCGCAGATTCCATATTGAAGGTTTGTTGAGTAAGTTGGGCAATCTGGGACTCGTACATTCGCTTCTGCTTCAGTGTCCTGAGAGCCCTTTGTTGAATTGCATCCTGTGGTTTGTCAACGATATATGATAAGTCTGAATATTAAGACCATACCTTGCCCGGGCCGTTGCGAAGCTTGCTCATTTGTTCTTTATACCTTCCTAATTCTCCGTCCAGCTTTCGTATCTTGACCTCTATCGAGGCCATTCGTGCATCGGTCTAATTTCAAGACGAGGTTAGAGTGTACATTGTATGTATGCCCCTCATCCGAGCTAATACTGACAGACGCGATGGCATCCTGGAGGGAAGGCTTTGGTTTTTTACTTGCAGAGGACCCAAAAATCCGATTCATTTCAAAGGTAGATGAGAAGTGTTCAAGAAAGTATCAAGGCTAGTATGTATATGGGCTGAGGACCTAACGTTACTTATAGGGTTAGGGTTTGTAATGGAGTTAAATAGGATGGGAAGCACGCCATCATGACCATCTACTCAGAATCTCATTCAGCATTTGAGTCGGGAATGCAGTCAACACTGGTTACATTTCGTTGTTCTCCGTCCTCGCATTTTACTCGATGGCATTTAGGGCTTTTCATCTTGTAAATTCAACCAGATTGGCCCAGTTCACGCGACAATCATCTCGTCAACTTGCCCGCACAGCATCGACCTCACAGTGCTCACCTAGTTTTCCTTGCGTCGATGCCCATGCTGCCCGCGAGTCACGGCTCAAAGCGACATCGCGTACCTCTTCATCTACCTCGTCTGTTCACCACAGTGGATCTGGTCCCGAGCCAGCCTATGCACGTCCCAATCCCACTTCTTACAACATTTATCACCACTCAAAACCGTTACCGTTAACCTATTCCTCGACACCATTACTTACTTTCGATATTGCCTACGAAACCTGGGGCACCCTCTCTCCTAAACGCGACAACGTTATTCTACTACATACAGGCTTATCGGCCTCCTCACATGCTGCTGCAACCTCAGCAAATCCCACAGATGGATGGTGGCAGAAGTTTATAGGTCCAGGGAAGGCCCTTGACACAAATAACTTCTTCATCATTTGTACGAACGTACTTGGGGGCTGCTATGGGTCTACTGGGCCGTCGTCCATCAACTCGGAGACAGGACGGCCGTATGCTACTACCTTTCCCATTCTATCTATATTCGACATGGTCCGCGCCCAATTTTGCCTTCTTGACCATCTTGGGATAGAAAAATTAAATGCGAGCGTTGGGTGCTCCATGGGTGCGATGCAGAGTCTGGCCGCGGGTTGGTTGAATCCGGATCGTGTCGGCAAAATCGTTAGTATTAGCGGGACTGCACGCAGTAGCCCCTCCAGTGTGGCAATGCGATATGCCCAAAGGAGCGGTACGCACCATCATATTTTCCGTACATCCGTTGCCTCATCTTTTCGCAGTACTTATGGCAGACCCGAATTGGAGAAATGGATTTTATTATGACTCACTCCCTCCACACACAGGGATGAAGCTAGCCAGACGTGAGTTCAAGTATTGTTATATTTGCTCTCACTCTCATCGCTGACGGGCGAATAGAGATAGCGACTATCACTTATCGATCTGGTCCCGAATGGGATCAACGCTTTGGACGACAAGTCCGACCCCGTCCAGAATCCGAAGATCCTTCATCTCAGCGTATTCCAGCGCTCTGCCCTGACTTCCTTATTGAAACGTACCTTGATCATCAGGTTTGTTTCGTTCTTCACTCTACTCTATGAAGCCCATCAAACTCGCTCTTACAGGGTGAACAATTCTGCCTCAAATACGATGCCAATTCTCTTATCTACATCTCCAAAGCGATGGACCTCTTTGACATGACCCTTCCCGCTTTAGAGTCTCTGGGCCTCAATCCCCCTCCATTCTCTTCATCTTCTCTTCATACCGTTCCCAATCAGACTTCTTCGCATTCCAAATCACATCCACCTCCACTCAATCCTCCGCCACATTTATCTGACCTTGCTCGTGGGCTAAGTCCACTTGCCCATATTCCTACCCTCGTCCTGGGTGTGCAGAGTGACATATTATTCACAGTAGAACAGCAGCGTGAGGTCGCAGACGCGCTGAGGATGGCAGGCAATGAAGGAGTAAGTTATTATGAGCTAGGAGGTGTGTGGGGACATGACACGTTCCTGATCGACGTCTTGAATGTGGGGGGTGCGATCAGAGGCTTCTTATCATAAGTTAGCACCGCGTGTTGGAGATGTCATTTTATTACAATCACTTGATTTGGGCTTGTATTTTGTATGCAGTGAAGAGCACTATGATATACGTGTTATGTGAGTCCAGGGAATTTTGAGTTCGTGTCAGGATTAAATAATATCAGTATGTTGACGCCAAGCCGGGTTTTCCCCAAACCCTAACCCTAGTATCGGTGTCAATATTCTGAACAGATTTACTTCCGAGTAGGCTGTTGCTTTCGTCGTCCTCACCTTCGTCGTTGTCGTTCAGTGCGTCCCTTGCATGCATCTAAATGGCGTCCACACAAAACTACGCTGCTACCGCTAGTGATCACAGTCATTCCAATAGCCCAGGATCTTCCTCTCAGCACTCACCTGCTTACCAGGGCTCCCGACTGAGTAGATTCGACTCTGAAGTACCTAGTTCGTCCGCTTCAAAGACGAGCCTGTCCAGGAGGGCTGCCCGACGTAGTTTGAGTGTGCTGGGAAGTCTTCCAAAGGAGGTGAGCATATGACCCAGCCCATATCTCCCCGTGCCTAACACGTGTCTGTCGTTCACCAGATTTCTGCATTGATTCGTTCTCACAGCTTGTCTCGCCGCCAGCATCCTGTAGGTCGTTCATGGTCGTTTCATGGAAATAGCTGACTATATCTTTGTTTTGTAGTGTCAGCAAGACATCTATGGTGACACGGACGACATGCCTATAGATGATGACCGCCCATCGAGAAAGTCTAAATCTGAAAACAGAGCGAGTATCTTTGTCCAAAATTACTAGTTGGTGAAATTAACACCAACAATTCAATAGCTCTACAACTTTCTTACTCGCTCACGATCACGTTCGCGTACAAAAAACGACTGTGTGACATCCGTAGATCCAGGAGAATCTATTCCTGATCTCCCACAAGGTGGTCGTGCAATACATAGCAGCAAAGGGCCTGTGACCCCCTCAAAACCTCCCACTCGTATACAGTCCCGCCCTCTCTCTTCAACCACCACCGCAACGAACACTACTATCACACCTAGCACACCACGGCCGAAGAAACGATTACCTTCCGCAATAGTCGCTCCCGAAGTTGGTATGGTCACAAATCTAGAACGCTCTCCGTCGAGACCAGAAACGCCCAAAGCCTCTAATACGCGCAAAAAGCTACACACACTTTTCGGCATCCCCTTATCCAGTCCGCGAAAGTCATCCTTTAGCTCATCAAGACAAGGCAGTCGCAGACCGTCAATCGATTTACCCCCTCCCTTTCCAGGACAGGAGGATCACGAGGTTATTGAAGATTGCGAGCCAACACCCAGACCACGCTCTCCGCAGGTCACTTCTAGACCAGAAAGTCCGAGTCCAAGCCCCCACCTAAAAATTCTCGCTTTGAATGCTAGTAATAGTAGTACGGCGACCTCTTCAACATCTGCTTCTTCGAAGCTTCAAAAATTTTTCTCTGGACATAAATCTTCTGCTCCCTCTGCCCCTTCAGCAGAGAATGTCTCCGGCCCCCTTCGAAGGCCCTCCGGATCCTCACATCATCGGAGTAATAGCAACAGCAGCCAACCTCGCGGACCATCACCCAGTGTAGTTCCATCCAGAGCTAAACACGGTATAATGGGTCCGCCCCCAGTGCCTCCGCCGAAAATTATCAATACACCTGCGACCCCACTAAGATCGGAACCATCACCCAGACCTAGTACGACCCCGGTTTCTCACGCACCGCGTTTAAGCCAACGCAAGAACTCGATGGACTCAGGATATCGATACCATGCCAATGCGACCATGGGTGTTGTCGATGAGGGGACAGTTCTTAATGGGATTGGTTTGATTGGAAAGGGTAAGGAGAGGGAATTAGGAAGCTTGAGTGTCATCGGGTTACCTAACGGAGGGACGAGATCTCGAGTCCATGCCGGCGGAACTGGGCACCCGTCACGATCGACAAAGCATGGAAGTTTTGACTTCGAGAGGCCCGGCTGGAGTGCAACTGGAGCTATACAGAGATCTGGGAGCAACGGAACAACAGGGACTGGGACAAGTGGAACGAGTGGTGGGTGGGGAAGGAATGCTGATAATTTTCTTGGTGGTGCTAGAGAGAGTGTTATGGGTCCGGGGCTGGCTGGTGTTGGGACGCTTCAGAGGGAGGCTTCGATGAAGAGAGGAAAGGAAAGAGAGGAAATGATAAAGCGTGCTAGGGAGGAAGAGCGAAGACGGAGGAAAGGAGAGGTGCATCCAAAAGAGGCAGAACGAGGGCAAATGGGTCAAAGGCATCGGTCACTACAACCCCCACAACGAAAGCCCGATTCAGAAGACAACAGTGGTAAATCATCTAGTCTCGGGAAGAAACGAGGTGGTCTACTTCGTGTAGGAAGTACCGGTGGAAAGGGACGGGCTACCGCCCTTGGATTGGCCCATGGTCTATTTGCGTTTGAGCCCCCAGTGCCATCGCCAACGCGGAGTACGGGGAGCATGGGTACAGGAACAGGGGAAGCGCCACTATCAGTGTCATGGGGTGGAGAAAGGGGGAGAATTGAGCCAGGTATAGAGGGAGAACGAGTGAAAATTAAAGAGGATCTTGAGCGAGAAAGAGAAAAAGAGAGGTATAAATCACAAGAAAAGCAATTTAGTTCATATCGTGGAGATCGCGCACCTGTTCCAGTTCCTGGAGCGAGTGTTGGTCATCGATCTGGGACAAAGGGCCGTTCATTGGACCTTGGGCTTGGATTAGCATGGGCACCTACTAAAGTCAGGGAAGACGCTCTGCTGCCCACATCCGGGTATTTCGGACGTTCGCTGAGTGGAACCTCCTCGGTTACCAATGGTCGGTCTCTTGGGTCTAACAGCGGCAGGTCTGCATCGGGGTCAACCAATGGGGTTGACGAGAAAGACCGTTCGAAAGTTGGGCGAGAGGTTGCGGAAGTCTTCCATAGCGCCCTAGATGATGATGGTTATGCGGCATTCAAGAAATGTACGTTACCTCTACCTACCCTTTCATTTTTATTTAGACCTTGGATTCTCTCCAACTTTGTCTGGTGTTTCCGGTCCCCCTTGACTTTTCGGACACTGATGAAGCCTCTTTTAGATGTCCATCGTTTTGATGCCCACGAGATCCCCTTCGATGGTCCGACAGGAATTGTCTCTCGTGTTGAGCACCTTTTGAAGTCAGCTCCAGCCCTCAGCGATGAAGGCAAACGACGACTTTTGGATAGCTTCGTACGCATCATCCTCCAGAACGCATAGTTATGCCCCCCAAACCGATGGGACCACCCATCTAAACTCTTACGACTCATGGTCTTTACCGGTCTTCATACGAGGAAAATAAGCTCCTACGTCCTCCTCTTCATTTCAACAATTTACTCTTGTTTCCTGATCTGATGCCAATTTCTGTATGGAATGGAAACGGAAACAAGCATTCTGAACATATCTAACTTGAGGTATCGTCATCTCTTCGCTTTAGACCGTAATTTTTTTTTCCCTTACTCTTTTTTGGGGTTTTGATGCCTTTTCATTCGGGTCCTCATATATGCATTGCATCCCTTTATTTTACCACCATATCAATGTGCCAACTCTCAACCCAACATCTATTCATGTAATACTTTACAGTTTCTTTATGTGGCATTTTGACCATTTTATGTCCTAGTTATAACCTCAATCCCCTCCACATCACTTAGATCACACTTGCCCTTGCATCAATACCGAAATCACTTCATGAAGTATTATTTGACTTCACCTACGATATGCTTTTCATACTCACCATTCTATCTTTTTGATGTAAACAGACCCACTATAATTTTTGCTGTATGTATCTTGAACATAGATAATTAATGTATGCATGTCTACGTAACAATATGTATGACATCCGGGTAACACCAGATCCTGTGCGGTTCCACCACATAGAAACAAAGCTAAAGAAGATAGGAATACAAATATGTAACAACCCTTATCGTTGAACCACCATGATTACCATTATCAGACCTTATGTTGCAGGCCTCAACGCCCTCAGCCTCTCGACGAGCTTCGCGTCTTCCTCCCCGATCTTCTCCCGCGGACTCAAGTCCACGATACCATGCATGTCTTTCGACGCCAGATCATGTTGGAGTTCGATATTGGCCTCCTCTGCTGTCTGGCGAAGTAGCTGGTCGATTTGGTCTTGCGGAGTCGACACAGCGGTAGTAGAAGACATTGCATCTTCCATATAGGATGTTTGAACATCCAGATCAGAGAACTGGGATTCGAATTTATCCATTACGAGGGATATCTATTCGGTGATGATTAAGGGGGCGGTCAGGAAAATGAGTGGATAAGAAGGGTCTTGCTAAGAACTGTAATTGTTCTTACCCGTTCCAGGTTCATGCCTTCCATAGCCTTATCCATCCCTCGGACAACAGACGTCATGTTGCCTGTTACCTGCCGCATCGTCACAGCAGTCTCTACACGGCTAGCAACAGCATCTATACGACTGGAAAGTCTGAGGAGGTTCAATGCTTCACTCTTCTTCCGAATCGCATTAGAGGCGTATATCCGAGCCCCATCATTATTTCCCTGTTGCAGCGCCTAGATTTTGTATGGAGTGGGTCGACCTGAAAAATGCAGATTTACCAACGGGTACACACCTTTTTTAGGCGAGCTTTCTCTGAACCTTCATCTTTCTGGGCCTTCTTCGCCTGCCGGTTGAGAGTCTTTGCTGTGAACTTAGGTCGAGACTCGAGATTAATGAGGGCATAGATGCAAAATAGTCGAGCTTAGACTTGCTTTCAGTTGGAACAAGGTTTCTAATAAACATTAGTGTATAGAATGATAGGTTATATATTTACTCACTCTCAAGATTGCTCATGATTGAAGACGAAGACTGAGGATGATGCTGCGTAAATATTAAGGATACTACCGATCAAATTAGCTGTGAATCATGCATGTGACCTATCGACTACCACGTGCCTGACGCGACCTTCAATCCATAGTGACTGGTAAAATCCCACTGACCTTCTCTAGTCAACGAGGGCATTTAAAAACCTTAAAGTTCTATGGGACTTCTGTACTACATTAGGTTTGTCCCTTCAGAAATATCCCTACTCCCGCAACTAAGTCAAGGGCCGCACAGCTATGTTGCTATTCTATCCGCATTTGCCTTCGTCACACTTTCACTTGGTTGGTTGAACTTACTTTTCCTCCCCATAATATCTGTATTCACTTCCTTACAGCAAGTGGCTTGCTGTACGTCTCGGAACTTATTGAGGAATATTCTCGGCTAGCAAAAGCGATTGGACAAAGAGGAATATATGTGGGTACTATGAATTCTACAGTTTGTTTAACGCCCTAAATCCATTTTATCAGGCTATAATGGTTCTTCATGTTATTATCTACTTCTCAGATTCTCTTCCTCTCGCCCAAACACTGTTCTCAATCGTATGCCATATCGTCTATCTACAAAATTTTTCAGCCACATGGCCTACCATATCCTTGACGTCCATCTCCTTTCTGGCTTCCTGCGTGTTTGTCATCGCCGACCACTTCCTCTGGTTCTTCTATTTTTCTCGTGTAACGCAGGAAGCAAGACAACTAAGAACTTATCGAGGACCTGTACCCAAAGTACATGGATTTTCAGAAATCGCGGCTTTTTTCGGAATTTGCGTTTGGCTCGCCCCTTTATTCCTCTTTTTGAGCCTTAGTGCAAATGATAATGCACTCCCAGTATCTGCAGGTACTTCCTTCCCCTTTATTCCGGGACTCTATTCTGACCTTTGTTATTTTAGCCGAACCTGGCTCCCCTTCAAGATCATCTTCAACACACATCGCTCAATCTCGTGTTTCACTCTTTCGATCACTGCTATCGTTTGATGGACTCCCTAGGATGCGCCCTAGACCAACTCGAAAGAATACTTCCGAAGGTCTCCTCGCTCCCCATTCCCCTAATCCGCCACGGTCACCCCTTCCTCCTCCTTCCCCTTCTATATCTAGGTTTAGCGTGGTGCCTCCCCCGCGTTCCCCTGGACCCAGGTATCAAGAACTGGACGCCCATGCGCCATCTCATCAGAACTTTCAACTCAATACCCCACCTCGAAGGACTACACCAATTCGGAGACAAACTAGTGCAATGATAGGCCTTTCTAGTGACGCAGGGGGATTAGGTTTGAGAAGGAGTTCCAGTTCTGGCGTGGCAGACAACAGCATGCTACAAGATATATGACGGATGGCATGACATGTATCATACATGGTCAGTTTAGAAACTTGATTAGAAGTTCACGTGACTGTCTAGCGCCGAATCGTTCACGAGGATTGGTGGGTGTATCCATGAGGCATTTACATCACGAAGAAAAAAATGTCACCACATTGGAACCTGCCTGTATCATAAGAAATCAATAAAAAAGGGGCATTATTGGACCATAATTGATATTGCTTATTATAATTATATATGCTACATCCCCTACGCCGCGTATTATGCAAATTGACATTCGGCACAGGTTACTCTAGACTACAGAGCCGCTTGAAGAGAGCAAACTTGCTTTAAGATGGTAAGTAGAGGATTTGGGCATAATTTCCAATTCAGCCATAATGATTGTGCAAATACAAGCCCTGTCCCATAATTGGGGAGCTTGCTCCCCCTTAGTTTTTCTTTTTTTTTTCCTTCAACATTTTATATACCGCCATACGCTAGTACAGAAGCGGTCACGTGCGAACGTATTTAGAGAGGGATGCATAGGGGTGACGCATTAGATGGCCGTCAGACGTGGCATGGTGGCGAGGGGGCCCGTCGCCAGGCTCACAGGCTTGCGTGTTGGCTACCTGTTGGTAGGCCGGATAGTAGACCCTTTCGGGACTTGGAGCACGTGTAATCAAGGGGGGGCACGCCCCCCGAGGTTCTCA